>JAVDBV010085766.1:0-15070 GCA_032619315.1 Piper longum | reverse complement strand
CCCCCCCCCCCCCCCCCACACGCGCGCTTGCACCCACCCAAAAAGCTATAGAGAGCCAGTATTTATTTTGCTTGTGTAAATATTTACTTCAATTTGGTTTACAGTCCTAATTTGTTAACATGCGGACAGTGATGGTGCTGCTGCATTGGTGTTAGTCAGTGGAGAAATGGCTCTTAAGTTGGAACTTCATGTCATTGCAAGGATTACAGGATATGCTGATGCAGCTCAGGTACATTAGAACTTTAAACCCATTGAACATTGATTTTTTAGTTCCAACCTCAAGAAAAAATATTCAAATTCCGATTTGCCACTGGTCCTCATCTTTAGAGGTGCACAAAGAGGAGAGTCAGTCTTTTCTTACCAAGTGGATTGCCTCATGCAAGGACCATTGTCAATGATTTTTGGTCTCTTTTTTAGTTATAGAACATAAAGATGGATCAGATAGGACCTGGTGAAGGAGATGGGAATGGGATAGAAGATAAACAGGAGAGGGAATAGAGTAGGGAGGCTGTCAGTCGTTTGAATGGAAAACTAATAAGTGGTGAATTAATCCGAAGCATTTATTTGCATCTAACAGCTAAAATATCATATGAGAGTGGAAAAATCACTGTCCTCAATAACAAGGAAATTTTTCCCATTAAAAATTGTGCAGATGTATTTAGTTTTAATTTTTTTACTAAGTATACAGCATGAGTAATCAGGTAATGAGACATTGATAAGGTATCAATTTTACATTACCAATTGCTTTTGGTTGGCAAATCTTATAAACTCTTGTATTTTATGCAAGCCTAAACAAAGCACATGCAAAGCAATTTGTTGACTGACCCCCAACATCAGGTGTTGTGTGTGTTACTAAGTTATTGCTCATGGCCTCTAACAAGAGGGGATTGATGTGTGAATACGGACATCAAGGATGGTCATTTCTACTTTTTTTAGTTTTGAACTTCTCTGCCATACTTTGCATTGGATTCTTTAAACGGTACAAGTTGTGCTATTCTTGATTCAAATGGGTGATAATGAGTGAGCTTTCTGTCCTTCCTAGATGTTAGAGATTTGCTGCATACTTTTTTGGATCAAGTTGAAGCTGGTTTGGATGTGCAGGCACCTGAACTCTTCACGACTGCTCCTGCCCTTGCAATTCCAAAAGCTATCTCAATTGCTGGTCTGCAAAATTCTCAAATTGATTATTATGAGATAAACGAAGCTTTTTCTGTAAGTTTTTTTATTTTTGAAATATTGCATATTGTCTCGATTAAAAGTCCATCTAAGTGATTGCACTTTGCAGGTTGTGGCACTGGCAAACCAGAAACTACTGAGCCTTCCATCGGTAAGTCTTCTGGTGTTTCCTGAAGACATCTATTGAGCTATTAGAGCATGATTCTTGTGCATGAATTTTTTGATGGTTCACCTTTGGACTTCTCTTGCAAATATATATTGGTTAATGACTTAATCAAGGTTGCCCTCTTGCATTGATCAGCTTCTTGTATTGCTGTCAATTAAGCTTAGAATTTACTATCATCTCGATCAAAGACGTGTTACTGGTGTAATTGCAATGTATTGTAGTTTGAAAATTTGATAATTTCTACTTTCTTGTTGAGCACTTTTCCTTTCTCCTTTCTACAGGAAAAGCTTAACGTGCACGGTGGGGCTGTGTCTTTGGGACATCCCCTTGGTTGTAGTGGAGCTCGGATCTTGGTCACGCTATTAGGGGTTGGTTGCTCTGCCACACTATTACCCTCTCCCACATGAATAGACAAAAGAAGATGGTGTTGTAACTACGGAGAAATTCACATATTTAAACATTGTGGTGCTAGGTACTGAGGCAGAGGCATGGAAAATATGGAGTCGCCGGCGTTTGCAATGGCGGAGGTGGGGCTTCAGCACTCGTGCTAGAGCTCATGTAAGCTTTTTTTAATTTGGTAAGAATATTTTCTGTGGTTATTATGGTATTTATGATTTTGCTTGTAAACTGGCAAGTGCTTATAAATGCTGAAACAACTGGAAAGGCATTTATGTTGGCTGTAACAGAAAAGCATTTGCCCAACACTGATATTTTACCAAAGAAATTATCTGTGAACTAGCAAATTTAAAAAAAACAAAACAGAAAAACTTTATTAATGAACTGATTAATGATTTTTTACATTGGGTGATGAAAAAAACTCAAGCAAGTAATATTTATTTGGAAGGAAAATGAGATTTAGCTGAGAAATATTTCGTGGGGTGCATATATCTTTTGAAATTCGGACTGGGAAATAGGAAGTAAATGCAATATGTAGAATTGGCAGTCATCTTAGCCAGTTTTTTCCACGCAGTTTCTACATAACTAATGACATCTTCTAATGGGATGTGTTTTGTGCATTGCAGGTCAGTCACCAGACCTACCCGGTCCTTGTTGTGAAGTACAAATTTATCTGGTCACACATCTTCCCCTGTTTTTCTACTATGGCATGGTTTAATAAGCTCCCATTGAAATCAATTTCCTGTGACCTTAAAAATGCTTTCAAAAAGCCAGAAATAGTGATGTAAATTACTGAGTCCATGATTTGTTTTATCTCATACAAGGGTTAGTATATATCACATCTTTAGGAGGCAATTTCGAAAGCAGCATTGCAGAAAGTTCTTTAATCTTTACCCAGAAAATTTTTGCATGACAAAAAAATTCACATGGGATAGTCTATACAGCATTTTTAAATCACAAAGAAACATGCTCAAACAAGTAAATTCACCAGCAAAAACACAAAAATTTTGAACAAGATACCCGGAAAAACATTCATCTATCTACTATGCACAAAAATCACAACCGAAGTCAGAGCATACTCTCTTCCATTTGAAGTCTTTTGTTAAGGCATTGAATATGTTCATTGAACCTCATAAAAAGCTCCCTGAGCCTCTGGCCTCATACTCTTCACTTCCCTCATAAACAATGCTAATGTCGTGGAGATCTTGCGGCACTTCTTTAAACTTTCCTATAAAGTAGCAAGCATTCGTGGGTCATTTTTTTTTTAGTATAAAAGGAAGTCTAATGTTAATTTAGAGCATCTCCTGAAAGTTAACCTTTAAATTTAATTCATTGATGTCATTAAAGCTGGTTAGCATATACTTCTAAGTTGGGTCTCTAACAAATTGATGAATACAAAAGGTAAATCAAACTTATTACGAGTATATTTACCCTACATCACTATATATTTTCACCTTAGATGAACTTTATTAAAAAATGTGAGGCTTACAGAAATTTAGAACATCTCTAGCAAATAATAACTCTACGTCCACCACTTCTCAATTCTAGTCCTACCAAAATTGCAACTTCTTTTATCCTTGCATGCATAAGCAGTTTTGAAGACCACATACTCACTCACCAACGTTTTAAAGCATATGCAAAAAACAACCTTCTTCAGGATATGCAAGATAGATAAAACCTCGAACGTCAATGTTAAGCCACAGTGTCTTAGACCACGTACTCCAGATTTCCATGAGTAACGAGCTATCCAAGGTCTGAAAAAGGATACAGGAATGCATCAATAGCAATCAGATTATTTATTTTTTTAACCTCTAAAATCAGAACTTGGTACTTAAACAAAGTGAAGTTTAGCATGTACCATAAAAATGATAAATCAACACATAAAAAAAGGCAGAATAACTGACATTCTGAACAAGTATTGTGTATGAAAGGTGAATATGAAATGTCAATTAAATTGTCATGTCCTAAAACTAAATAAAAATGAATGAATTACTTAACATTTTAAGGCTATAAGCAAAAGAAATTTCCTCTAGCTAAAACAAATTAATGTTAGCAAACATATGTGCTATAAAATGTAATAAGTTATAGATTGCAAAACAAGCACACAATATAAGGACTTCTATGAATATGCCAAATATTGGAGATTTAGCTGACTGAAGCAATTGTAGACACTTGAGGAGTGAACAAGTTCAGTTCTTGAATATGAAGCAGTGCTCTAATATTTTTATGCGGCTTGCCAAAGCATGTTCCAACAAATACTGAGATAATAAAATATTGAAGATCATGTAAGATTTCAGCGTTTTCTTGAAAATATCAAGCACCAACCTTCCCTTTGAAGAGACAATTAAGTGGTGAGGGTTATCTAGGAATTTCAACAAGTTTTCAGTCTCCCCATGATCCTTGATAAATATAATCCCTCTTGTACATGATTCAGAGGGAAAGGATGGCACAACATATACTTTACAGGAAATTGATGTATGCTGATATACAAAGTCAATAATTTCTGATGATGGCAAACCCCTTTCCAAATTATCAACCATGATAAAGGAATATGTTTTTGGCTGTTCTAAAATTTTAGAATATAAATATCCTCCTCCCATGTCCACATCATCTGGCAACTTTCTGCAGCCAATGCTGTCGTTCCCTGGCACGGTAAAAAATAAACTCTTCTTTAATTTGCCTAACCTACAAGTGAAAAAATAAGACAATTTGACCTAAAAATCTAACCAATAATTTCCTGTACCCTAGCTTTATTCTGTTGAGTACCCATCATATCCTACAAAATTAAAAAACATACACAGTTGACAAGCACATGAAAAATGAAGATTACAGCAAACTCAAACATCAGTTACAGTCCAATCAAAACGTAATAAAGCAAAGAATCAAGAAGTAAAACCAGAACAGTCCATATCTGTGACTTTATTTGAAGATCTCTACATGGATTTTAATTAAAGGTCTTCATTTTTTGGGATCCACGGTGGAGAATTTTGAAGGAGGTATTCAAGGACTTTCTTATACACCCTATACAAGTCGTGAAGATCGTGAAATAGCCCATCATGGTATTTCCTTGGGCAGAAAAAAAGGACCTTGTGCAAATAATAAAAATCTAGACGACACGATATTAAAATTTTGGTGGCTCACCACAAAGGGTTTGCCCACAAACCCTCACAAAAATCTAGACAACATGCAATTAAAATTTAAGTGGCTCACCGCAAAGGGCTTAACCACAAATCCTCACAACAAAAATCAATCTACTGAACTGATGAACAGAACAGGATAATATATTCAAATATTCCTTTTCATTAAAGGTCAAATCACTATCAACACCCCTCTCATTGTCGTAGTAATTCTCATAATCATAGTAAACACCATAACCATCCCATACAACCCACATAAAACTTGGCAAACTACCAGCATGCAACATATTCAAAAATCTCTGGTTGGGTGCACAGGTACGTACTTCGTAAAAATAAAATAAAACTTGCCTAGCTTAGCTTCTTTAGCGGCCTGAGAAAGATCCAAATATATAAAACTTAGTTTCCTAAATTTGAAATTCCAACTATACTATAAGGTCATTATAAATATTTTCAGACCAACTTCAAAAGAGATTGCTGAACCTCGTGAATGACTTCTTTCTTCTCCCACAAATCTGCAACATCCCTATACTCAATGGCGGAGTCGCGAGCTCAGCTCTCAGTGGCATCACGAGAAAGAACTATTAAGGTCACACAATGGCCGTGAAATGGATCGGCGTGAATCATAATATTTTCAACATGCTTGATGTAAGAACTGCCTCAACTAGCGATCAAGCATGATTCTTTAATAACAAACCAGAAAGTTAAAAAAGAGAAAACTTCACTTCATACCTTCACTCAATTATCAAGAAATAAAAGAAAAGAAAATAAATTGCATACCTTTCCCAGAGAAATATATCCCCCATGTTTAAGTTTCGCAATATCTTTCTTCCTATCAATTATTTTGAGGCAACCATCAGGGTGAAATTGCCCAATATCACCAGTATAAAACCATCGAATTCCCTTTCCCATCAGCCTGATAGAAAAGGGAGTTAGAACTAAGGAAGCCCGAAATAATCAAAATCTTGACTAACGAAAACAAGAAGCAGAAAATGATTCCTCTCCATCTTACTTTGTAAACCTCATCAGTTTTAGCTTCATTTTTTAAGTACCCTTGTGTCACACAGTGTCCTCCAATCGCAACCTCCCCTTGAGGCATTGGTTTGTCAGATGTCTTATAACCACCTTCCTCCCAGGACACAAGCTGCAAATTAGAGGTAAATTTTTCTTAACATTAAAAATATTGGTTTACAATCTTGTTGAGCCAATAACATTTAAGAACCAACTGGGACAAAGTTTCATAAATATCCTCTTTTGTTTTTTTCATGATATCCTTATAAAACCGAACAAAACAAAAATGTTCAAATGTAAATCGTGAACAATAAGAAATTGGATGATTAAAACCAACTCCAATAATGAAGACAAAGTAATATTTCCCTCGACAGTTATTCAATTTAAAGTCAAATAAGGCATGTAGCAACATGACAAATTTTCCACGCGAAAAAGGCAAATGCATTAATTTTACCTTGAAGGTTGGACATGACTTACAGCTACTTCATGAATAGTCAAGATTCAAGAAGCATCACTTGTGACTTTTCTTTCTTTCTTTTGTACAACCTAATTTTCACCAATAATAAAAGATCTCAAGAATATGTAAATGCAAGGCAACGATATACTTATTTAGATGTATTGGGCAGGAAATGTGGCACAAACTGAGAGGTAAGTTTTCCAACTCCATGTATGGAAGAAAAAAGGATCAATTATAAACAGACTGGACAACATAGAGATAGATTGTAATATGCATCTCGCGTAATCTTGTTTAACATGGATGTACATGCCAAAAGATGTTGACCATCAAAGACGAATTAGTTCAAGTGAATCATACTTGAAAAAGGAACTGTACCTTGACATAGCAACAATTGACCACAGGTGATATTTTTTAACAAAATAAATTGAACATAAAATCCAATCTTGTGATTCAATACAATTGTCTTTTTCAGTCAATGTATGAAAAAACAAGGATGCCAACATTTAGGAAAGAATTATCCTCTAAATAAACGTAGAATGCATCTATGGCTTTCCAAAATTTTGGGTATAAAGCATAAAATGAAAAACTGAACTTATTTGCATACAAGGAATAAAGGCAGAAAAGGCAACCTGAAAGGCAATTAACCATTCTGCTTTTGCATCAGCAAATATCGAGACAGGACTGTTCCCATCATGTCCAAACTTCGCAAGACCAGAGATAAAACCGCATGAACGATCAAAAACTTCTCCGTAAGTTTGCCATTCACATTTTACCATTTGATCTTATTTTAAGATTCATGCCCCTCACACTCTTTGAATATGGGGTATCAAATATGGAACAAGGAAAAATAAATTGTAAAGCAGGATGAATAAGATTAATAATTGTTATAAATTTTATTTGTGTGAGATAAATTGTAAGATAAATTTTTAAAAAATATTTCGAAATTTTTATTGATGTGTAATTTTTGTTGAGTAAATATCTAGTGGAAGAAAACACTCTCTTATTAAATATTTTTGTCGCATTTTTGTTTTTTTTAAATAAATATAATTATTTAAAATTTTCTAGCCGTTCATCGGATCTTATTGACCGGTGAGCGGCTATCCTTCTCGATTGTCAAGAGAAGAGCATGGCACCTGAGTGATGCGAACAGTCAGGATCATATTAGCAAGACATTTGGACCTTGGTATCTTCCCCTTTTGCATTTCGATTGCAAATGCCTTCTCTACATTTATTCGTCTTCATTCCACCAATTGGGCCAACTTTATCATCGCTCTCAATGTCAAAACCGATTTTTAATTAAGATGTTTGAACTTTGAAGTTTGAAGCATGGAAAACGAGGTAGAAGACAGATCAAAGCAAAGCTTCTAACAAGATTTCGTCGAAACTAAAGAGAATCAACTCGAGACAAAACCGAGATTGAACACCAAGAACTGCAATCCTCAATTCTTTTGCTAGGTCATAGTTGTTGAGGAAGGTGCGTACGTGTTCCAGAACAAAAGGAAACACAGGGCAGAGCTAAAACCTGTGTAAGTTCGTTCACATGGAATATACTTGCATGGCCCGGGGCATCAATCCAAGCTAAATAAAGATCTGGCATTTCATTTAAACAATAAAAGTGGCGAGTCCCAACTTCCAGGCAAAGTAATCCGGGTCCAAGCACAATGTTCTCGCAAAGGTTCTTTGGTTAAAGAAAAAAAAATTTCGTAAAAGGTTGAAGCGTCCATCTTCAAAGCATGAATACTCTAAAATCAGCTTCCCCACCACGAAAAAGTTGTCTTCAAATTTGATCCGAATGATAGTTGACAATATTAATGGCCTTGACACTGAGCTGCTAACTACGAATGTGCCATTACAAAACGGGTAACTAGACTTAAGGTTCTCCTCTCCATTCGTACCGTACCATACGGTGACAGGAAGGACGGTCGAGGCTTCTGATAGAGATATCCATGGTAACCATAAAACTGAAAGGGAAACATTTTACAGTTCTGTTAAACTTGCGACTAGCATATTGGCTCAATGTAGAATATATGACTTTCCCTGCTGAAAATTTATATATGTTAAAAGGAAACAGGTTAGGGAAAAAAATTAAAGGAAACTAGTTTTTACGTATTACCAACCTAATTTACAATGCTGATAACATGTGCCCTGCAATGCAGTGTATCGTATGTTAGAAAGTGGAGAAGTTAAGGCAATACATGAACAAGAATAAAAATGAAGAACCAAGACTCACTTTTTCTTATCCTTGCGAGCTCAACAGCTATCTTAGCACCAACAAGAGCATTGTTTTTCACCAATGCAATATCTAATAGGACCAGGTAAAGGATAATTCATCATCAAGTAATCCTTACAACAAAAAGACGGTGCAGCTATAACTATGAGAAGAGTACATATTCACTTGCTGACGATAGTTATGGTTAATATACAGAAAACCAAGGCCTAAGATTGCATTTCATTGTTTATATACATATAACCAGCAATAAATGGGGTGAAAAAAAAAAAGATACTTGCAGTTAATGAGGCTCCCTTTGTGAGTTCATTCACTCTGGCAAGTAAAAATGGAGTTGCAGCATTTCCAGCAATATTTTTCTCTCTGCATTGAAAAAAAAAACTAAAGAGCATCAACCAACAAAAGAAACAAAGAATATGAAAGGAAAAAAAAAATGTACGGGCAGTACGTGGCTTCTTTTAGAGCAGTCTGAATTGCAGTTTCTATAAGGTTCCCTGATGCTGAATGCTTTTCTGGAATGGGTACGGCAATAAGAATGCCAGTACCAGTTTCCTGTTGGAAACTTGCATCTGACTTCCAAAAGCACCATAAATCAATCAATTTATGACAAAATAATAAAAAGAACCATAACTCGAAGGTACCTATTATCTTCGCACCATCTTCAGGAGTTTCAATTTGGCAGGGTACCTGCACATGAATTGCAGAATAAGGAAAATAATGAATCACTGAGTGCAAGCTGGCAAACAGAATAAGCCTCAAAAGCAACAACCTTGCACCCACTTGACTTGGTGAAAAATGCAGGAAACTCATTTGTTCCAAATGCAGCAACTGTCACGCCTTGGGTTTCCTGAAATTAAAAAATGCTTCAAACGTTAAACAAGCAGTCAAAGGGTATGTGAAATTCATTTCTGTATATACAAATTTTCTTGCATCAAAAAACAACTAAAGCTACTTACTCTCTTGATTGAGAAAAATAAAGAATTTTATGTCATCCACACAAGTATTCAAGAAACTTGTAAGAAGATAACAAAATTTCCCAGTTTTGTTGACAAATGGAATAGGCCAATCAAAATTGCAAAATAATTTACATAGAGTCATTAAACCAAGAAAATAAAAATGAGTACCTACCAAGTATTCAAGGGTTCGAGGTATATCAAGAATGGACTTGACACCAGCGCAAATAACAGCCACTGGAGTCTTCCCAAGCTCGGTAAGATCAGATGATATATCAAGAGCTGTGGGACAGTTAAAAAACTCGATAAATCTGCTTCAACATACCAAGAAACAAACTAAATCCTTCAATCTCAAATAGTTTAAAATGTCAACTAACAAAACAGTCAGACGACTTTGCAGCTCTGTGATGAAGTTCCTTACTTCGCTCACCATCACGGTGTACTCCTCCAATTCCCCCAGTGACGAACACCGGTATACCCACCTGCAAAACGTCCATGGAAGTGGTAAGCTGTAAGATCAAGGTGATCTGCCAAAGAGTTGACTGAAGAAATTCATAAATAGAAATGAGATAAAACACTATAAGTTGTGTTTCTGTTGAGGAATGTTCACACACAAATCAATTGGCGAAGCTATAAGGGACATCTAAACTGTATTCAAGATCTTTATACATAAAGTTCACTTGTTTCAAAGTTGACTTTCCATGTTGAAAGAGTTTCACAGCATATTTTTTCCTGCTGAGGAAAGGGAGACAGGAAGTGAGAATGTAAGATCAAGAAAAGGGATCCACCTTTGAAGAATAGAACATAGTCGCAGAAACTGTCGTTGCACCATTTCCTCTAGAAGCAACCTGAGAAGTATCAACCATGAAAATGCCACCAAAAACCATTTAGCCTAGTAACAAAATACATTTTTCCCAAAAAATGCATTTCCCTATTGCACCAAAAAACTTACTTTAGTAACCCAATTATCATTGTTATCCACTATTTATCAAATAGTTAGATAATTGACAATAATTTGATCATCTGTCACATTGGTATTTGATTCCAACAATTTCACACCATTTCTAATAGCTCTTATACAAGTTCACATTCCTCTTCCTTTTAAGACCACATGCTATATTTTATCAGACACAGTATTTTTCACATAATTTTTTTCGGGTTAGCTGGCTTGAATGTGTCCATGTTTTCTGATTTTCAAAACTGCCAGTAAAACTTGAAGGCAGGAAGTAAGATCACCCACCACATGGGGAATATCTCTGCGAGCTGTCTTTTGAACATTTTTTCCAAGAGCAGCTAATCTTTCTAATTCTTCACTTGTTAAACCTAAAGACACAAAATAGCAACTTTCAGAGGAATAAAGGTTAGCACAACGGCAGATGCCAGGAGAAACATATAAGTCATCAGCATTTTCTTCTTCTTCCATCAAATGCACCTCATATGATTTATACCTAGTAAGACATTGTGATTTACCTATGCAAGGAACCCCATCTAAAATGGCAATTGTCGCAGGAACTGCACCGTTATCCTTTATGATCGCTTCCACTTCTCTGGCACATTCCAAGTTTTGTGGATAGGGCATTCCTGTAATATTTCATTGTCAGACTGTACCATCAGCCTCCAACCCAATAAAAGTAAAAAGAACCAGATCTTCATTTTTCGAAATCAATTCAAGTACAAGATACCCACATTGCAGTAAAAAAAGTAAATTTCATTTTGAAAAAAAAAAAAAATCTAACATAGCTCCAATAACTTACACACAGCAAGTAAAAAGTCATAACTGCTAAAAATTTCAAACCGTGGGAAATAATTGTCGATTCCAGAGCAACAACAGGAAGTGCTCGTGCCAGAGCATCCGCCACATCAGGAGCTATCTTCACTTTCGCCCGCAAATTCTGACGCCCACAAACCTGAAAACACGAATACATCAAAAAATCAAATCTTTCATATAACAAACCAAGAGACATAAAAAAATATCCAATCTTTCACATAACATATAAATAGACATAAAACTTCACCAAACAATTTTAGTCAACCACAAATGACAAGACCAACTAATAGACTAAACATCACAGCATCATCAAACATACTCAAATGCAAAAACTATACGGATTCACATATCGCACACAGCAATTTATCGTATCAAAAAACCAGAAAATCTATGATTGTAGACCATCAAACTGCATGTAAATCAAACACTTAGAGAGAACTGCTGTAGCAGGTACCGGAGGCGAGCACGAAAAAGAGGCCATCAATTTTCTCGGCGAGTTGGCCTCCGACAAGTCGGCCGCTGGCGTTGAGGGATCCGGCGTCGAATTCACCGGTGGTGAAAACCTCGACGGCGGTGAACAAGGCCGGTGGGAGTACAGACATGATGGGCCAAGATCTTTTCGACTTCACAAGCCCATGGGCCTAAATGACTTGGGTCTAGGCCCAAAATAAGGGATGCCATCTAGTCACCTCTCTTTTGGTTGATCACTTTGTCAACCAAGTATTTAGTTGATAATTTTTTTAAATTTACATTACCAATAATACTATAATTATTATTCTAGTTATCATGCTTCTAATTGGGGTTTACATTTTGTATATATCAACAACCAACCATGCATACAAGCATTAAAAATAACAACCAAACTCAAGTTGAAACAATGTAGAATTTTTGTATAATCTTATGATTAACATGTTTTACTTGAAAAAGAAAGGGAACAAAATGAAATATTACTGCCCATTATCGTCACTATTCAACTTGTAGGGTAAGGACTAATTAAGGAGTATATACATATTATGTCTTTGAAGATCGGCAGTATAATTAATACTAATGTAACTATAAAAACAGATCGTAATTTTCTTTAAAAAAAATGTGGAAGTTCCTCGCAAAGCCCTTCATAAACATACAAAAAAAATGTTGCACATTAACCCTGCATGAATAGATTAATCTTTCTTTTTTTTTTTCTATGCAGGGTCCTCCATTTTTTAAGTACTATCAATCTTATTCATTGTACCTTGTTCACCTCCTCGCCTCTGTCGTCCTCCAACAAAACTGGATTATCCCCAGCATATACTAGTTAGTTTGTAGTTTGTACCCACTACAATCAACCAACTAATTTCTAATTTATCAAATATTTTCTCTTCTTTGTAGATTCAGATTGTAATGAAAGTATTAGAACAATGATCATGACTTAGCCTCTCATTAGCAACAGTAAAAGCCAAAGACTAACTATTAGGAGCCTTCTAGTTGCTTCTAAGACAACCAGCCAGCACTGATCTGAGTCCAAACGTTGAAATTTTCATCATCTAGATCTATACATGGTTGGAGTCGTGTAATTACTCAAGCTAATTTTCAATGTTGCCGTCAAGTGTTCACTCAACTATACCTGATCAGAATCGTCAATGAAAAAGGCCAAATAGTGACGCCCAACAAGTTCAATGTAATCAGAATTCGGTGGCATGCAGTTAATTGCATGCTTTCTTTGATTGCCATCTTTGTTTTGTTTTGGGTCAGTTTGGGCTTGCAGCTTGCCACCACTGCAACCTTCTCTTATCTTCTTTGGACCACATACATAAATCATCACATGCTTACATGTGCTCAGATTTGGATGGTCTAGCTACCTTCATTTTAGTCTTTAACACAAGAAGCCCAAGATTTGCACAAATGCTATTAACGTTTGCAGGGATATTTAGTCGACCCAGAAAAAGAAGACCCACTTTTTAATTTGTGGAGTGGAGTTTTTGTGTAATATACTCAAAAAGATTCAATCCAACTTTTGGAAGCTGTATGAAATGTCAATGATGCTTCAACCTGTTTCCCACCATACCAGGGGAGATGTTGAGCTTGGAAACAAACACATCAAGGATATCCTCACGGTAATTTAGGAGAGAAAGTTATATGCTAGACAGCGAAGTGACGATGGATTCTCTATAGCTTGGTTCTTACTTTCACTACCAAAGGGCTCCATCGGACCAAATAAAGTGTGACTTTTCGGCTTATACGCCATTGAGGAATCATCTTTCCGGGGAAGAAATGGAAATGCCATGCATGAGATGAAACTCTCTTTCCAAAAGCTGGCGTGGGCCTTGCGATTTGCTCATGGCATCGCTGTTGTCTCGCATATACTTGTGATCAACATAGCTCAATCACTGAAAATCAATATTTTCTTCTACGCAGGAACAGTATTGCCAATGGTTCTGATAAACACTGAAAATATTACACAGTACTTTAAATTTTAACAGAATTCGGGTAGACATATAAAGAGAAGTAACGAGGCTTGGCACATTGAATTGTCTGCTCTTTTAAGCAAGATCGAGGTTTCATTGTACTCCAAAATGATCACAAAACTTCTACCTCATTTTCTTTCGCATGTTACACATGTATGATACCTGTTTGAGTGTGCTTTGTTCCACTCTCTCTGCTCAACTTTCAACCAAAATTATATACATGTCACTCACTATTGTTCAAATATATAGAGTTGAGTGCTTTAACGTTTATTTCTCAATTCAATGAACGGAATTTATGCATGCCTTGCCTTCAAAAGTTTCGGCTTTCCTCGTTTCGTTTATCAGAAACAATTTATCAAAGTTGAAAAACAAAACCGCAATTTATCAATAGGCACACCAATATATGCGGTGATTTTTTCCCCCAACATATACGGTGATTTATTAAATGAGATTGCTTAAGATACAATATATAACACATTTTTTCCCCAAGTAATCATTGATATGAAATATATATACATGCACCCACACATGAAAATAAAAAAAACGTAAACACTTTTAATTTTTATATAACAATTATGATTGTTAAGAAACAACCGTGTATCAAGTGATTAGATTTTTTTAATACCAATTAAAGTGATCGTAAATGACAGTAAAGACATAAAAACATTGATTCCTATAAAATATATATAATAAAAAAAAATTATTCAACATTTAATTTAGCGTTTAATTTGTAACTTGATCACCCTCAATTTTTTTTTTATGTCAAACAACTCCTCCAAGTTTATTAAATAAAAAAGAAAAAAAGCTTCCCCTCAATCCGTTAACTAATGTCCAAGATGCGATGCAACGAAATAAATGCACGTCCTTTTGCCCTTTTATGGTAAGGACGTAGCCATCTACGTACTACGAGAAACCTATGTTTGGAGAATCGGTCGATTTAAATTGGATTGGTGTCATGTTGATCCGATTTCGGGGCCAAATTGGTCGGCCCCAAATTGGCGATGAAATCGGCCAATTCAACCCGATTTCGACTAATTAGAAAATTATTAAAATATCTTTATTTTTATATTAAATAAATTATTTATATATGGGTAAAATAGGAATTAAAAGTTAACAATGACCAAAATACCCCTATATAACTAAAATACCCTTGTTTTATATTAAATAAATTATTTATGTATGGGTAAAATAGGAATTAAAATTTGACAATGATTAAAATGTCATTAAATTACAAAAATACCCTTAATTTATATTAAATAAATTATTTGTGTATAAGTAAAATGAGAATTAAAAATTATGAGCAAAATGCCCCTTACCCTCCCTCCGCCGTCGCTGCCC
>JAVDBV010085763.1:5116-22936 GCA_032619315.1 Piper longum | reverse complement strand
TTTAGTCCCACATCTAATACCTACCGGGCTAAGATCCTATTTATAAGTGGGAATGGACTATAGATCTTTAACTTAGGTTAACCATTGTAAAGAAATGACTTAGGCCCATTATGCTGCACTTTGGGCCGGTTCGTTACAAGTTTGAAGTATATCTTCACCCAGAATGACCTTAACCTTCGCAGAGGCAGTGGATAGAATACTTGAAGGACTACGACTTCCAAATCATATACCACCCGGGGAAAACAAACGTTGTAGCCAACACGATGAGTCAGAAGGGCAAGGTGGACAAGGGTCAACATCTAGCTAGACTTTGAGCTATGTCAGCAGAAGTGGTGGCTATCAACCCTGTGGAACAACTAAAAGAATTACTAGCAAATGTGGTTATTCCAATGAATTGGTTGACCAGGTTAAGCTAGTGCAGATGAATGATGAGGAGCTGAATGAGATGTTGGACAAGACTCCTGGCATGGTAGTGGATTCCAACAGTGTGATCAGATTTAGAAGGAGGTTGTGTGTACCTAAGGATGAAGCACTGATGCGGGATATCCTGGAAGAGGCTCATCACTCAAAGTTCTCAATACATCCTGGAGTGACAAAAATGTATTAGGACTTAAAGAAAACCTACCGGTGGATTGGTATGAAGAGGGATGTGGTGGATTATTACAACCTTTAGAAATACATCATCGAAATGTCAGACTTGCCAACTGGTCAAAGCTCAACATCAACTACCCGGTGGATTATTACAACCTTTAGAATACCTACCTTGAAATGGGAGTGTGTCACTTGTGATTTTATTTTGAAACTCCCAAGGACTCTGAAGAAGCATGACTCCATATGGATAGTGGTAGACCGACTGATTAAGGCAGCTCACTTCATCCCCACGAAATCGATGAGGACAGCGGCATACCTAGTAGAATTGTATGTAAATAACATTGTCAAGCTACATGGGATAGTCTCTGACCAAGATCCCCTATTTACCTCACATTTCTGAGAAGCTTTCCAAAAAGCTATGGGGACCCAAATCAAGCAAAGTACAGCATATCATCCCCAGCCTAATGGTCAAGTGCGAGGACTATTCAAACCTTCGAATATTTGTTGACAGCCTGCGTCCCTAACTGGGGAGGTGATTGGGAAAAATACTTAGCCTTGGCCGAATTCACCTACAATAACTCTTACCAGGCCAGTCTAGAGATGGCACCATTTGAAGCCTTATATGGTAGGCCCTGCCGATCACTATCATGCTAGTTGGAGTCTACCGAAGCCGTTATAGTCGAGCCAGAGATGGTGAGGGAAGCAGCTGAAAAAGTGAAACTCATTTAGCAAAGGCTTTAAGGCAACTCAGGATCGGCAGAAGAGTTATGCTGATACGCAAACGAAGGACCTAGAGTTCCAAGTTGGGGAGCTTGTGTACCTAATGGCATCTCCCACAAAGGGGGTGATCAGGTTTAGGATGTCGGGGAAGTTGAAACCGAGATTTATAGGATTGTTTCCAATCATGGATCGAGTTGGAACTCGAGCATATAGATTAGTATTGCCATCAAGCCTAGCCGGAGTACACAATATTTTTGACGTGTCAATACTAAAGAAATATGTACGAGCTGAGAATCATATAATCACGAATTTGAAAGACTTAGAGCTACAATCAAATTTAACCTACGAGGAAAAGCCGATTCGGATCTTGGAATGGGAAATAAAGACACTCAAGAACAAGGAAATTCCTTTGGTAAAGGTACTGTGGAGAAATCAAGGATCAGAGGAAACTACCTGAGAGACTGAGAAAGAAATGGCAAAAAAATACCCTAGCCTATTCGGGGTATAATATTCTTGTCGGGGTGGTAGCACGGTTGCCCAATATAATATTTTTGGGGACGAAAATTTTTAAGTTGGGCAGATTGTAAAAACCATAGAAAAAAAATTTACTTGAAACATAAATTTGGAGTCTCTGACATGAGTCAGAACCCGCGAAATTAGGAGTCTCTGTCATGAGGCAGCAACCATGGGAGTCTCTGACATGAGGCAACACCTGCAAAATTGGGGGTCTCTGTCACGGGGAATCATCCTTGGGACTCTCTGACATGAGGCAGCACCCATGAAATTTGGAGTCTCAGTCATGAGGCAACACCCACGACGTAAGGCAGCAACCGCAAAATTGGGAGTCTCTGTCACGAGGCGACAACCAGAAATTTGAACTCCTGCCCCCATGCCAAAACAGGTGACAGGGCGCAATGGTGTAAGACGGCTCATTATACACTTGTGATACCGAGAGAGTGAGCCAATGGCAAATATCGGTAACTACAGGCCGTGGGTCACGTAGCGTGTGTGCGCAAACATGGGATTGTAGCTAGATGGGCGGCCACCCTCTCAGCATATTAAGATCTCGACATATGCTCATAAGCACTAAATGACTTGAAATAAAAATAGGGAGTATATTTGACTTGTTTCAATTAATTATGCAGCTTAGTGGTTTTATCACTAACACAGAATTGGCTCAGCAAGGTGTGCAGATTCACACTGAAGATTGAGAGTGCCATTAGTGTTCCTTTTGGACCAACCAAGGTTTGGTGATTCGATAGTAAACTAGACTTCCTTTTTACTTAATTTGAGTTATAAGTATGGCTATGGGAAACGGTCAGTGGCTGTGGGGCTATGCTGAGCATAGCTCGTTATCTTTTGTTATGTTACATCTTATATCTAACCTGGCTAAATAAATTTCCCGACTTCATGTCAAATTATGACTTATGGGTTAGATTTTTATTGTTTTATTAATTATGTTGTTGGGTGACACCCGGCTGGTTAGGGGGTCGTTATAGGCATTATATTTTTTAGTAACACCTGGCCTGTTAGGCCCATTAAATTGCATCTTTGATCGGGTCGTTACACTAGAAGACCCTTAAGGGTGCTTAAATTAATTTTTCAAGATTTTAGAAGGCATCTAAATGATTGATTTTACTTATCCTAAGTCGACCATCAACAAACTCCCTCACAGGTTAGTGTGTGTAGCCTTTGATTACATATTATGTTCATGCCTTTAATGGCATCTTTTTAGTGTAAAAATTTATTGATGTGTAGCTAATCCCTATATCTACACATGAACAAAAGCATAGCACAAAACTAATAACACATAGATGTAAAAAACAGACAAGCAGCATCACAAATGAGGAATGAAATGAAAGCAACTTATACTTGACATTTCTAGCATGATCAAGGCATGATACAGTAACAAGACATATATAAAATGTACATGGATTCAAAGTTACATGAGTCAGGAACAAAATGCAACAAAGATCACATTTTTTTAAGTCAAATGATTAAGATATTGAAGATCTAACATATATGGGTCATAGATGATAAAGTGCATGAACATACTAAGATGTACACTCATGGTACACAGACAAGAAAATCAAGAAACCAAGTTTAAATGATTCTAGAGAGTCTAAGCTGCAACCTAGAGCAAGCCTGACACACAAACCAACCATGAACAGCAAGAAACACACCAAATCGAAAAGGAGGAAAACTAGGGAGATGCACATACTACCAAGGAAGATGGAAACCAATGGAGAATTGGAGTTTCCAAGGCCTTGGATGAATTGTTGAGGCACCTATAGTTACTAGCCCATGCAATGAAGGAATGGGAAAGCACTGGAGGTGAAGGGGACAAAGAGAAAGGAAGAGGGAAAGGCTGGAAGAGAAGAGGAGATGGCGTTTAAAAGGGGGTGGAAAATAGTCCTGGTGCGAAGGTTTCAAGACAGCACAAAGTTGCTAGCACGGGCCATCCTCGCTGACCAATCACAAGCTGTCGCCCACCTGTCAGGAAGTGACATGTTGTAGTGCAAAGGCTCTGGTGGAAAGGTCCCAAGAGAGCATAAGGGCACTGGTGCCAAAAAATAGAACCCTAATTCGGCTAAGGGCTGGCACTTGGGCGTTGTGATGGTGCCTTTGGGCATTGAATTTTAGCTGAAAACTTAAAGTTTTTCAATTGCGGACACCAAAAACAAGCACACACACACATAAGATGCAATTAGAGACACGGGGACATAGTCCTAGGGCCTATGTACAACACCAAACACATAAAAAGAGAAAGAAGAAAGCCGAAACAACTGAGCACCTGACTGAGAGTGTATGTAACATTGGGGCAACTAGTGTCTGGGCAAGCAAACAACATACCATATTGGTCTTATGCTACTCAACTCAGTTCACAAGCAAACCAACACAAAACTAACGAGCAAACGGCCCGGGTTTTACACCACCAATGACCTTATTTACGGCATATTGAGCCACATACCTCCAACGACCTTCTCCTCATTGACCAATTGCTAGTGTTTCCCTTTCACGCCTATATCTTAATTTTGGCGACCAACCTTGGCCACCAATCGAGTGCAAAAATTTGGTCTGGCTACATCTTGTAGCCCAGTTGGCCTCTTCTTCACGATACCTTCCTCCCCTAAAACATTAAAAAAAGGAAACTTATCCAATCTCTTCCTATAACAAATCCCCACAATTTCGTGCCCTAATACCTATTTCTCTCATTCCAAGCTAGTCATGCAAGATAAACATGGTTGACACAACCACTGCAATACTACAGCAGGGACCATGGCGGCGAGCATGCACCGACTAATTAGAGAGCAGAGAAGGAAGAAAGGTGAGAGGGAAGAAGGGAAAAGGAACACTGGCATGAGCATGCACCGATCGAGAGGGAGGCTTGGTAATTGTGTATTACATACATTTATCAAGTCAATAGTTCAATGCTTCTAACTTTTAATTTTACCTTGGACCGAATCAACCTTCCCACATTCCCACCTTACAAATTAAGTTTAGGAGGGTAATATGGATATTTTCTCTTCCAATCGCCCTCATACTACAATTCTGAATTTTATCACCCCATATCACAATTTGAAATTCAAGTCACCGCATACAAAATTTTCTCTAAATATAATTTGTCTCTCACGTAAATAATAAAGGTAATTCAATAGCCCACACGTACTTCTCTAAAAAAAACAAATTTAAGTAAAACAGTGAGCATTTTAGACAAAAAAAGTCACGTCTTAGGAGTAGAACTATATGGAAACCCGCGCAATGCGCAGGTCATGTTTAAGTTTTCATGTAGAGGCGGCGTATAATTTACAAATAATTTATTAAAATAATTTAAATAAAAATATTAGACACAAGTGAAAAAATCTTCAAGACTATTATTTATTTTAAAATGGAAATTTTGAAATATGTAGAGACTGCTTTAGGGCATTGAGCCATCTTCAATAGTCAAGTGGAGCATGATGATAATTGTTTAAAAATAAATTAATATAATAATTTATTTGAAGAAAATTAATTATCAAAATTTCAATAAAGTAGTAGAAACATTTTCAAAAATTTCAAAAGAATCCAATTTAAATATACAAAAGAAATTAAAATAATAATTATTCGACAATAATTTTAAAAATATCACCAATAAAGCTCAATTGTTAAGAAAACTAATTTATTTAAAAATTCATTATAAAATTTGATCAAAATCTTGTAACATTTAAAAATAATAATTTAAATTTGCAATTCAAAATTAATTGTGAATACTTATATAAAATAACCAAATCGCAATTAAAAGCATCACTTCAGAACATTTTAAAAACTTTATATTTCTTGAGATTATGCAAGTCTATGACCTAAGAAAACTATTAAAAATAATTAGATTTGAATCAAAATCTTCTAGTACTTGAAAAATAGATTTAGATTTGCAACATATTTAAATTGAAACAACTTTAAATAATCAAATTCCCTATAGGAAATTGTTTGAAATAAAATATACTTTATGTTTTCAAAGAAAGCTATGTCCGTTCTTGTTATTCACATAATGTAAGATCATTCAAAAATAATTGCAATGGAAAATTCGAGTCAAAGTTTTTATTTTAAAAATTCAAAAGATTAATCCAGCTTAGACAATCGTGATTAAATTTGTAAATACATATGAAATTGAAATTTACTCCAAAATCATTTTAAAAGTTATCACTTTCCCATGTCACACATAATTTATGATCCAACAATAATTATTAAAAGCCCATTTGCTAAAAAATAATTTATTTTCGAAATTCATTGTCAAATTGATATCAAAATCTTCCAATATTTTTTTGTTTTGAAAATATTGGGTTTTAATTTGCAATTAAATTTAAAAATGGAAATACATTCAAAATAATTTCATTCCAATTAAAGAAACATTTTGAAAGCACGGAATTCTTGAGATTATGGATAGCCATGACCTACCTATTCATAAAAAAATTTTAATTGAAATCAAAATTTGCAACTTACGTCAAAGTTGAAGAAAAGAGCATGCTAAACCAACCTTTGTCTTATCCGTTTGCTACAATTTCAAGAAATTTGTAAGAGGTTTTAGAGCATGAAATGGCATAAATAGAAATACTTCGTATGAAGTTCGTTTTAGCCATCCAAATCCTGTTCTTCAAACTCGATAAAATGTTGAAGATTATAAAGAACGATAACCATAAAATAGATGGTGAGCCTGTGCTTCCATTTGGAATCCTTCATTAACAATTGAAATACATATCATCAAATTCCAAGAATCTTCCCATTAAGCATTTTTCAGACATCATTGTATCCCAAAATAATACGTAGTCCATGGTCCAAATATAAACAGGCCTTTTCACGAAAACTATAAAATTAATTCTAAAATTCAATTCAAAATTAGAATCAAAATTTTTTAACATTTAAAAATTCAAGTTAGTTTTGCATTCGCAATTAAAAATTGAATTTAAGTAACTGATTTCAATTGCAAATTAATTTAAAATTGAAATTTATTCTACAATACGTCTAAAATACTTTGTAGCCAAGATTATGAAGAGGCAGCTCGTGTTCAGTTTGAAATTTCAAATTAAATTAAGAATCAATTATTTCCTGATATTTTGGGGGGGGGGAATAAATTGCGATCATAAGTAGAAATTTTAATTGAAACATATTTAAATTTCAATTTAAATATAATTTGTAATAGAAATCTACGTCAAAACCATTTTAAATACACTACGTACATGAGAATTTAGATTATTCATAGTTCATGTAAAAAATCCTTTTTATTAAAATATAAATTCAGTTTTAAAATTCGACCCAACTTAAATGGGATAAATAACACTGTAATATTTTTCATTAGAAAATAATAGAATTTAAACGGTTATTAGAAAAGAAATTCACAAATAATGGAAAACAATGGTCATAAAATCTTAAAAATTTTCATATAGTGAAGAACACGGATCTTACATATCACTCTCAGTGCTGCAATTGTGTTTGGCCTAGTTTTGTAAAGCATTTGAGCTTGATAACATGTTCCCGGCCGATTGGGATCTTCAGCGCATCTTATAAATAAACCCATACCATACAACGATAAGGCAAACTAATTCCAAAATCCTACTCGCTTACGATTGAGATGGGCAAGAAGGCGATGTTTTACAATGCAATGTTAGGGTGACATTGTCATAATATATATATATATATATATAGACTTTGAACCGATAGCTATATGAAGACGCTCCATGCTTATGCGTACTCGTTCAGTTGGATTTATCTATGTGATAGGCTAGTATCTTTATTTTTAAAAGAATTAATTGTGGGGTTAGAATTTATCACGCTAGAGAATGCCGAAACACAACTAGAAAAAAAAAATTCATCCTACTCTAATAACGTCGTTACAGAAGCTTTACGTTTTCCACTTTCTTTCTTCCTTGTTCAATGGCATCTTCCTTTCCTGTAGTAATAGCAGGTGACAACAACGTCGTTTATCCATTCCATATGGAAAGCTTACGTTTTCATCTTTCTTTCTTTCTTTTTCAATTACATCTACTATTACTAGAAGATGTTGTTGTTGTCATCTGCTATTCCATTCAAGCTTCGTTTGTCATCTGCTATTACTAGAAGATGTTGTTGTCATTCCATATGGATCTTGACATCTTTCTTTCTTTCTTCTTCAATTGCATCTTGTCTAGCAATCCATTTCGCTACAAGATAAGTTTATATCTTATTTATATTTTATCATATATATTTAACTTCTTCATTAGTATTAGAATCACTGGCCAAGATGTTTCACCTTATTTTTCGAAACCATATCATGATTAGAATATTTATTGAACATAAATCATATTTATTGATTCTTTTATAATGATTTATTTATTATTTTGGTCATTATTATTATAAAACAAATATTTCTTCCACAATTTTAATTCCTGAATTGTTTTTAGGATACATTCATAAAAGATTAATACAAATAATTTTTTCTTAGATCTATGCATGTATGTATGTCATGAATATATTAATCTAATATAAAATTGACCGAATTTTTAAATTGGAATGATTTTAGACCAATTTTTATAAGGTCATGTGGTTTTACTATGGTCTTTTTGACAAATTAAACCAATTTTAAATATTGGCATTTGAGATAGTTAAAATTTTTTAGTTGATCAATTATGTTGCAAACCTGATCGCGTTAGAAGGTGGATGTATTATCCTGCTAAATTTTTTATCTCTATTATTTTGAATTTTATATCTCATTTTCTATTCTAATAAGATATTGTTTACATGACAATCGCATGTAAATTGTCCACTATTAAGACTGCTTTTGTGGCAACCTCTCCAATATTTAATTTTTGTCTATGTGACTTAAATTAAATGTTAGGCCTTCATCATTTTTATATCAATTGTGTATTAGTTACCTTTTTAAATTAAATTTCCATGTAAGAAAGTGGAAGATTAAATTATATAGTCTTTATAATTATATAAAATGAACGTTGAATAACTTTTTTTATAGTTATAAGATGGATCAATAAGATGTTTGCATTAGTTGCAAGAATTATGAAAGATCATTATAAGTATTTAATGTGCTTCAATAAATATTCCATATTTTAATGTCATCCAAAATCATGAATTTTTTAACAATTCTTAAAAGATCAATTATGATCTTAGGTTATGATCTATGATATTATAATTGACATTCTATAATATTGGCTAAAATTGAAATTGGTGTTCATTTTTTAGAAGATAAATAGTCATTTTTTTAAAATTAAGGATTTACGTGTACTAGTTGATTTATACTTTAGGCTAAAATCAACATAAGTACTAGTTGGTTTCTATCTTCTATTAAAATTAACATGAACACAAAAGGATTTCTACATTATGTTAAAAATTTTAATGCACTAATTTTTATTTTTGAAATTAAGGCTACTTAATGCAATAAAATTAATTATTAAGACAGAGCATCTCGAAAATTGAATATTTGTGCATATTTTTTTGTCTTTTGATGAGATGCATAAATGAAGTAATTTTTTTGTAATTGCTTATTGAGGATGAAGGAAAGATATAATTAATGTATAGACATGAATATTTTTAAAAAAAAATTATTCCTCATAACATTATATGTATAAACGTACAAATATGTTAATTGGGAAATGAACTGATCATATGAATCTAATTAAGCACAAATCCTAATAATGTAAATCATTCATAAATAAAAATATAAATTATGTGTTGAGTTGTATTATACATGATAAATGTTGTTTTGCATTTAATGTAGTTTTTAGTGCTCAACAAGATAGTGCAACATGAATTAATTTTGTTATAATAGTTTTATTCATTATTAAGGGATTTTTTTATTTTCAAAGGAGACAGTGTTGTTGTTGTTGTAAAGCAATAAATTTTAATCCCATATACTAAATAAATGATATCTTGAATAATATAATTTTTAGAGCATTATTTTGATGAAATTTTATACTATCAAATAAAAGGTCTTATTTATTTAGATATATAAATGATATTTTGTGATAGTCTTTAAGATGTTCAAGTTAACATAAATAATTGATGATATGTTCGTTAAATTTGCAATGATTTTACATAATGTATATTCACTAACATAAGAAATATTATGTCAAATGAGAAGCATGACTTTTTCGCTAAGTATTTGTCTCTAATGTTTGAGTAGAGTTGAGAGATGAGACATTAATACTTGAAGTCATATATTTCACCTTAATAAAAAATTGAGACGGGACCATTTTTGAAAATAATCAATGTGGTTTTCCACTGCCATAATCCCATATAAATAAACTTGAGACTTAGACTGTTGTATTAGTTGGAATTGTACTAGTTGTTTCGGTAAATTACTTAAGTAATAATTGGACTTAAATCTTTATAGTGTTGATAAAGGACATATACTCTATGTGAGTTATTTTCAATGTGAATATCTATCCACCATAATATATGATTCATACCACAGTATGTTATTACGACCAACAACATAGTGGGAGAATGATCTCTACTTCTCCATTGAGTGAGATCTTCAAAACAAAACTACTTCTCAGTACCCTTAGTTACTTTTAACTATATTTGAGAAAGCAAAATAATATTTTTTTATTTAATTTACTACCAATAGCCATGATAATTCAGTGATAAAGGACATGTGTAGGAAAGATCATTTTGTATATCAAAAGTAAGATAAATGTGAAAGAAAAAATATTATAAACTTTATCCAAGTCTAGACGATTATAAAGCCTTTATGACCGAATAATTTATACAAATAGTAAAGTAAAATAATTTAAAAGATATATGATTTTCGCTAATAGTATAGGGTACAATAATTATATATAAGCTACAATGTATCCCTAATAGATGCATATTTTAACCTTCCATGTTCAGTTATACTCGCAAGTTGCACGTCTTATTTTTCATATGAAAAACTCTTTTAGAACATTGTCACACATTTTCATGTGTGAGTGGGTAATTTAATTTGGTGGCACCAATGAGTTGGTAACGCACATTTATTTTATTATATATGAGTGAGATATTTTTTAGTGGATACACCCATAAAGGGTGGATTCACTAAATCAATAAGAAATTAATTTTGACTTAATTTTAAATTAATTAAATATTTATCTTATTAATTAGTCTGAAATAATAATGAAAAAATGTATAATTATTATATCTTCTCCCCAACATAAAAAAGAGATAGAATAAGAAATTATAGTATTTTTCAAAGAAAATAATAATATGTGGTGAAAATAAAATTTATTTTTAATGATCAAGTTTTGTCTTGCAAGCCTAATGATTCTTATCCATCAATTTATTTTAATTTTAATTTTATTTATATTTTATCATATATTTTTAAATTTCTAGCATCTGTGAACTGTTTAGTTAACTAAGTAACAAAAGATGTACCAACTCGGCTGGGTTTGTATAATAGCATATAGGCTAATGGAGATTATTCTGGTTCTAGTTGCTACGTGTTTGGTGAAGATGTGAGCTATGGGGGAGTCATCCGCTGCACAACAGGTCAACAGGTCTGGCAGATAACTTTGGAAGGCACAGTGTTTAATACTCCCTGTGCGAGCAGGTATTTCATCTGAAGTGGTACAGACAATCCGAAACCCCCACTTCATCTACTGTTTTTTTGTTTTTTTTTTTGCCTTTCTTGATTCCTTGTGGTGAGTTCCTTCTTCTGTTGCATTTCACAAGTAAGACTTACATATATGTTGGGATTATTTCTTAAAACCATCCAAGAATGTTTTCTATTCTTGTCATCTTTTGATCATAATAATTTGTTTCTTTGTTCGTTGGTTACATAAATTTTGGGAGTACCTGCCTTCGTGTTATCTTTGTTTAGACCTTTTTCATTTGCGTTTAAGTTGATGGCTTGTTACTTATTTTGTAATACCTGTCGTGGATGTTATAGACGACTGATGGTTTATAACTTTCTTTTTACAGGGAATTGTTGGCTTTGGTATTGGTTTGGCAACAATGGTGAGAATTTTTCTCTTGACCGATATGTGGCTTTAATTGTAGTGGCTAGCATTTTACCGTCATTATCTTTTTCATTTCTCCACTACAACACCTCTATTCGGCTCATTTATTATGGCTTTTCTTATGCTCTATTTTTTACATTAGGGGAATCGGGTCCGTGACTGAAATTCAATTTGCCGATTATATTTATACTGCTTTTGATCAGGTATGTTTACCTTCTTCATGCTCCAGAGAGCTTAATGCTCAAAGCTGGTTAGAGAAAAATAATAATTGCAAGCAATGTTGAAGGTCTCTCTGTTGGGTTTATCTCACATCGGTCATAGAAAATATTAGTGTCTTGTATATAGGCTAATAGAAAAGTCTTATTCTTTAAGTTAACTTTTAGAATAAGAGAGGCTTATGACACCTATTGCAAGTCTTCTTTTAAAGGCCCAGAGCTTGGTTTGGGGCCCAAAAGTACCTAACAAGTGGTATCAGGGCCCAAAGGGTCTAATAGCAGTATTAGAGTCAAAATTACCAATTGTTGAAGTTTTCTTCATGTTCTACTTGATGATTCCAAGTGGGTATTGTCTGATAAAAAGTGAGATTGTTAGACAATAATTATTTTCAATGTGTGAAGGGGAGTTGTGGTGACACCCGATGTATGAAGGGGAGTTGTTGAATTTATCCCATAATGGTCGTAGAAGATATTAATATCTTGTATATAAGCTAATGAAAAAGTCTTATTCCTTAAGTATTTTATGAGATATTTTGTGAATTATAGGTCTGATTTTCACAAGTTTAACTATTAGATCTCCATGTGGTGCCACTGGACATGGAGGTCACTACCATTCACAGTCACCAAAGCCTTTTTTTGCCATGTGCCAGGGATCAAGGTGACGCTTTTAGGATTACTGTCTATACTTTCATCTCTTGTGCTTTCATTCTTTAAAATTGATCAATAATATTAGAGTAGTATCAAATCTCAATATTAGATCGGTGGTGTCTTGTGTATATGTTGGCTCATACGCCTTTCAGAATGACTAACCATTTTAAAAGGTGTATGAACCCACGTATATACAAGACACCACCCAAGTAATATAGAATGTGATACTATTCTAACATGATTTTGAAGATATTTAATTTTTTACAAGGATTAGATGTGATAGGTCGTCATACCTCTGTCAAGCTAAAGGATTACTGTTGGCTAGTATTCGAGTTCCAAATCCTATTGTATTTTTTGAGCCAAAGGTATTGTTGTGATATGACTTGAAGTTTGATATTTCTGGTTAATGATTACAGGTCCTAATGTATTTTGTTATTGAACCAAGTAGCTATACCGTCAAGCTGTAGAGGAAGTTCCTGAGGATGATCATATGTTACCTCTTTCAAAATCTGAGGTAACTTCTACTTTAACATTTAAGCTGTAGATAGATAAAGTAGTAGCTGTGAAACTATTCCGAGTTATCCGGTAAGGTTCTGATATAACTCTTGCGGGATGGGGAGCTCAGATTTCTGTACTGGAAGATATGCTGAAAAGTTATTGATCTCGCTATCTGTCTTCGTGCAGAACTTAATGCACTGAAGACTAAGCTGGTGGTATAGAGCTGTAGTTCAGTACAAGACAATCAAACAATTTTCTTTTTCAAATTTTATATTAATATTTGATTTCAAGCTGTAGATTAAAGAGTAGCATAATATTATGAGAAAAATATTTTGAAGGGCCCACGATATCTACATTTTAAAATAAAGGCCAATATTAATAGTCTGGAATGGTAAGCCTGCATTATTTAAGATGCAGATTAGCGGTGCCTTAATTTTATTCCTTCCCATTAAATTATCAGGATGGAATTTCATGCGAACATATTGGCGTGCGAACACTAATACCTTGGGATAAGGAAACAGGTACAAGCTTCAGTTAGCAAAACCGGCCGCCTTCTTGTAAGTACAGTCTGTGGGTGGATTATTTTCCTTGATATATTTTTTGTATTAATTATTTTTTAAAAGAAATAAACTAATATCCTTAGTAGGCCAGTCATGAAGCTCCACTTGGAGGGTTTGGCGCCGAAATCGTTGCTTCAATTACGGAAAGCTGTTCCTAAAGTTATAGTATAATTTAGACTTGCTGATGTATGGCTCCCACTTTTTATGTCTTCATATTAATATACGGAAGTGTTGATAATTTTACCATGCTTTTTTGGAAATATATCTCATGTTGAACTATGAAGGGATAGTGACTTCTAAAAAACATATTGATTGCGACGATTTTACCATATTGCATGGGGCGATATTATTCCTTATTTGATGACCCACCGAAGGATAAGGATGGCCTGCACATGTGCACAGGCACAGTTTCTGGACTCCTGGATGCACTCAACAATTGTATTATGTCAACGTCCCAAATGACATTTTGAAACATGACCTTTAACCAATACCAACGAACCAAGAACAGCTTATTCTTCAAGAAATGACAGATGATTGTGAATTTTATTCTTCAATATTGCAGTTTTGTAGAAACTGATATAACTTGCATCCAAAAAACCAAGCTCCCACTAAGCTACAAAGGACTTTTAGAGTAGATATTGTTTGGGCGCGGGATCGTTCACCCCTGCGGACCGCGGTTCTTGTGATTCGATCCGGATTTAAAAAGTTTGGTGGGAACGACGTGCCCTTGCTACCAAAGAAATAGTGTGATAATATAAAATAATTCAACTGATGTTATAAGCACTAAAATGATGCGTAAGAAATTTTTTACGTGGTTTTTCAGGGTTCAATTGATAGTCCACAATAAAATTAGTACTCACAATCTATTAATTCTCTTTTGATTTTACAAGTTATATAAAACAGTAAATTTGTGCTACCTTTAAATCAATTTGCATGAGATTTTTGACTCAAATGTCATGGTTTATCCTTTTTTTTGTCTTCAAATCCTCAAAATAACCTTACCACCGTGTCCAGAGCATCAAAAAACGGTGAGGTAGCAAATTTCGCCTCAATCCAAGGTGTAGAAAGCCTTCAAATTATTTTCAAATTTTTAATAGACCAAACCGGACTATTTTGGGTTGGTTCAAACTAAATAAATGCTAGACCGGACCGGATGGCACACTCAAGCTCTCTTTTCCCTTTGCGCGCACCGGTCAGCTGGTGGTGCACGGTGTGCCAATTCAAATCAAGGTCATAGGTGGGTCATGGATATGGTTGCGGGTCTCAATTCAACAAGTAATTACCAATATCAACAATAAATAGGTAAACGGGTAATACAGAATTCCTATGTCTAGCAAACAATCATCAATGTGGACATCAAATGACGGGTCTTGGACCTAATTATCTTTCCAATCTTTCTCTTCTATGTTATTTCACAGCAACACCGTTGCGAGTGGGTCTCCTCATCAATTTTTGCCTTCGACTGTAGCGATCAAATCTAGTGGGACTCGACTCAGGTTTGTAGATCTTCTTGCTAGCTTTACTTTGGACACCTCAAAGTGGTTGGGAACGACCGGCGTTTGTCGTAAAATTGCCGCGAAATTAGCTCTCCGCGGCTGTTTTCTGTGGCTTAATCCTCTGTTTTCACCTTATCCAATCAACCAAATTTTGACCTTTTTCCGGTGATAGTGGAAACTTAATCCAGTCGGAATCGACTAATGCCTGTAGATCACTTCACCTACTTCACGTTGGTCAACAATTAGGGGCTGGAAACAACTAGCGTTAGTCAAAAAATTGCCGCGAAATCAGCTATCCGTGGCTATTCTCTGCTTCTTCTCCGATTAGATGGGCTACTTATTGAATTTTCTCCGGCGCCCATAGTGGCTAAAACCGGTGGGACTCCACCCAGATTCAAATATCACACTTCGGGGCCGGGAACAACCGCCGTTAGTCAAAAAACTGCCTCGAAATCATCTATCTGCGGTTGTTTTTTGCTCTGTTCTCTGCCTTTTCTTCCCTAATAAGATATGCCTCTTACTGAATTTTTACCGGAGACTGCAATGGCAAACTTTGGTGACGACACTTTGGGTTTGTAGACCACTTCTTCTTCTTTACTTTGGTCACCACTTTGGGGCCGCAAACTATCGGAGGTGGTTGGAAAATGGCCATGAAGACCTGCCTCTGCTGCTGCTTTTCTCTGCTCTGTTTTCTCCTTCCTTTGACAACAATTGTATGAAACTCTCGTGGCAAGGCAAACTAGATGGGGCAGCAACAAAACTCGTATTAGTAAGGTAGCGGCAATTCCTTTCCTCCAACAAGTTCACAATGACAGGTCTGCATCTCCATGGCCGTTCCTCCTCCTTTCTTTGACGAAATAGAGTGGCGGCCTTCCTTTGGCAACAACACCACCAATGTTAGGATCCTTCTTGATTTGGTTATACCACCCAAGGAATCCTCTCCAAGATAGATATGTAACACAATAGGCCTGGCTGGAATGCCGCTCCTTTGAGGTAGCTGCAACAAAGGTCCGGGCAAAACGGTGGAACACCTCCAAGTCTCCTGGTGAGGAGATCAGCAACTCCCTGGTTACAAAACAAAAGCAAAACAGAGCTCTCCAAAGGGGGGAAACGGCAACACTTTGCGAGGCAACATCAAACTCTTTATCCTATGGCTCAGACGATCAGAAGGTTTTGAACTCACATAGCTTCCCAATTCTCCACAAAGGTAGGACTCCTCAGTGTCGTCAACTCTAATTCATCTATGTGACACGACAAGACGACTATCTGTTTCACAGGTCCAGCAATCGTGAGACTTTCTCCCTCTCGGCGAAGCAACTCAAAGATTACAGATGGTTTGGCAGCAAGGGGAGACTTTGGCTTGGTCGGTCGGCAGGCTGATGGACAGCAACAAGGTATTGCGACGGCAGCCATGCTTCGTGACAGCAGCATAACTGGAATGATCTCCAAGAGTATTGGGCCTCGAAACACCACTGGACGGGTGGGTAGTGGATGGGTGGCTGTCCTTGGCAATCTTCTTATCTTCTTCAGTGGGATAGGCGCCACTGAACAGTTCTTCCTGCCAACAGCAACTAAACAACAATGCCTTCCTTCGGTGCCTTCACAGCAACAGGGACGCGTCTCACTTACAGGGATCCCGCAGCAGGAGCAAGGTGGTTCTCCTCCCCGGTGCATAAGCAAAGGTCCTAGACAGCAAACTAGTCGGTTAGGGTTTGCTTCAAACTTAGGCGATGACAGCAATGGTGGTCAGATAATGTTGGCGGCACTTCAAGCTATGTGGGTAGGCCAGGAAGTCGTCGAAGATGGATCTCTGGCAGGGGCTCCTCCCCTTCTCTTTTCTGCATCTTCTAGATCTTTTCTTTAATTCAACGAGCCCCCCTTTCCAGTATGTCAGGCTCTATCTTTTATAGAGTTTTCGACGCTTCTTCTATTCCGTGATTACGTGCGTACCATCATCACCCGTATTTATTTTCCTCAAAAATTCCCTCCGGGAGTTTTTGGAACAGTGAGGATTTTTTCTCCAAAGCGTAGAAATCATGCAAGAAGATAAATACAAATCTAAGCAATTATCAGGATAAATAAAAATTCCAAAATTATCCATGTAACCAGATAAATACAAATTTAAAAAATATCCACATGACCGGATAAATCTGTCTCCAAACATTTGCTCCTTGCCAATTTTTCGCAAACTCAAAAAGAAGAATCGGCAAAATATAATCAGCTCATCTCATCATTTTTTCCTCTTTTTTTCCTTTTTTTTTTTTTTGCAAAACAATATTTTGCTCTCAAGCTAGGATGACCCCTCCTGGGTCACTATGTGATAACTACCCATTATTTTTATTTAGGAGAGAGACTTCTTTGCTCGATAACTGTATTCTCCAAACCCATATTTCTTTCTTTTTACTTTGTGGATTTGTGTAGCAATGGGGGAATGATAATTTTGTTTCTACTCTCAGTTGTGACTTCTCTATCTGAGCATCTAGCTTCCTTGGTAAGAAGATCTCTGATATGGAACCTCCATGAATAAGCTTGAGAACCCCTTTTTATATTGGAACCCCCAACACATTAACATGAAAACCCCATGAACAATCCAGCAACAACCCCTAAGAAAAGGCTAGAACTCAGATTTCTT
>JAVDBV010085762.1:0-20626 GCA_032619315.1 Piper longum | reverse complement strand
GATGCCGAGATTGGATCCGCACGCGTTGGGTTCGGGTTAGCCGACCTAATCGGGGCCTGTAACATGCCAGTTTGGTTCACGAGGGTGAACCGGATTTGGGGTGTTACAATAATTTTGGGGTTACCCGATATATGAAGGGGAGATTGTTGGGTTTATTCCACGTCGGTCGTGGATAATGTTGGTGACTTGTATATAAGCTAATAAGGAAGCCTTATTCTTTAAACTAGTTTTTCGATTAAGAAAGGATGTGACACCTATTGCAAGTCCCTTCGATGGGTCTTACCGTGATATCAGAGCCATGTGAATTTCTAAGCCATGTGAGTTTCGATAAAGGGGCGAAGATACGTGAGTTCTGTTTGATGAAGGGGAAATTGTCAAACGATGATAATTTTAGGGTCGCACGGTGTGTGAAGGAGGGATTATTTGGTTTGTCCCATATATGATATTGGTGTCTTGGTATCTTGTATATAGGTTACTGTGAAAGCTTTATTTCTTGAGCTAGCTTCTTTATTAAGAGTACCCCATAAAACCTGTTATAGGCATAACAATGGTAAACCTTATAATTAATCATTTTTTAAACAAGAATTAAAGATGAATTATGCCAATGAACGTAAACACTATCCTAGAAGGTGCTTCAAAATCTTAAACTTGCTTTATTCAACCCAAACAGAGTAAAATATTCTCCCACAAATTTAGGTAGATCAACTACTTGTTCACTGCTCGGCATGACTTCCTTATCTGACCCTTATCAGTAACGCCAACTGCTCCCAACTTAACCATGACCCTGCCGAATTCCGTAGCAAAGTTGCTACCGGAGGCCAAGGAGTTGACAAACACGCTCGTGGAAGCGTCCATCGCCAATGACTGGTCAATTTGTAAAATGCCTCTCTTCTTCACTATCTGCTGGTAGTATGAGTTGTCTACGAGCATTGATTTCGTAGAATTCTGATCCAAATCAACCGTGTTATCTATGTTCGAGCTCTGGGGACATTTGGTCCTCAAGAAAGTCAGGAGATCCGAGTCCATGTTTGGGTCAGGTGCACCTGTGTTATTGAAATTATACAGTCTGCTCCTGAAGAAAGAGCAGTGAGCAATACCAACTGTGTGCCCCCCTGCATATGTAGACTCATCTATGAGTATATATTGATATGCTTAATGCATGCTTAAGTTATTAAATATATTGTGGATCAACTGTGTATGCATTAATAAGACGCACCCAAGAGAAGAACCATGTCTGTGAGGTTTAATCCCTTATTAGCAAAGACCTGACGTGATTGAGAGACTGAGATTGAAGGTCCGGGAAGGTTCACATCTGAAGCTTTAGACACTAATCCATCCGTCCTCCCTGTTTGCACTTGGTACCTTCCTCCCATACTCTTTGCATATACATGATGTACATTGTATACACAAATTATGAGACATGCAATGGTATACATGGCAGACATTGTCTACATCAGTCCACTGAATAACTGATACTAAGAGATGTGATTTGAATGAGTACCTGTTCAACAGCATCTCTAGTGGCCATGACGATGATGTCCGCACAAGAGACTACATTAAGGCAAGCTTTATCAACGGCAGCCTTAGCCTCATCGATGATGTCGTAGCCTCTAACGCTAAGGTTAGGAGGAGCAGTTTTCTCGCTTGATTTTCCGTCCAAAAGGATCGACGCATCACATCCCTGTGAGGGTCAAACCAATATATATAATTGTATAGATAAATCAGATAAGCTAGCAATTACACTTATAAGTCATTAAAGCGGAGGAGATAGTAAAGATGGATACGTGAACAAAGCAGTCATGGAACTGCATGCGAAGGAGGGCAGCCGTGATGGTGGAGTCATTGAGAAAACGCTTCACTATCACACCCTTAACAATGTCCTCCACATCGTTGGATCCACATTTTCCCTTGTAAAACCCCTCCTGCAGTGCACTGTGACAAAAGCTGGGGGCGATGACAACGGCGACTAGGAGTATTGCTGCTTGCGTGGATTTCATCTTTCTTGTGATCAGCTTCAGCTATCTGCCATCTGGTGTAGAAGATGTTATTATAACAACTCCTTTATATAGAGGAAAATGCAGCAGTATTTTATCCTTCCCGGTTTGAATTTAAGGTCTAGTTCTATGTGGGAAGCACGACTAGACGTGTGAATGCATTGGAATGCCAACCTGTTATAATTAGACTAAATGGAAGAAGATGGCAATATCTTTATATGGCATGGGTGCAACTAGTATGTCAACTTTTTTAGTTTAAAGACTAGCATATGATCTTAGTGCCTGGTCAATGAACTTACAACTATGGTTTAATTATGCATCATGTGTACAAGTTGGTGTTAAGTACTTCTATTCATTTATCACGGGATTCTTATTGTTGAGAGTTGAGACCTTAGAATAATTTCATATCTCCTCGAGAGATGGGTGTCACAATTCCAGCTCGGATTAGCTTGACCAATTACAGTCAACCATGATTATTAGGTGATGGTTGAACTTAAAATCTGCACAATAATTGCTTATAATATAATTAAGATGTGCAATATTGAAGGAGTGCTTGTGTGCTAATCTGCTCTTATTAACAAGAATAGAACTCAATGCTGGCCTCTAATTAAAAGTAGAAGATTAATTAACTAATCAAACAATGACACAAATAATACATATAAATAAAATTATTGTAGTTTATCTTCTTATTTAATTTGGATGATATATCTTTCAAGTCAAATCATAATCTATATCTAGTCTTATTATTTAATAAGAGTTTATCTATAAAATTAAAATTCATTTATAACATAAGTCATGCATAGTGCGATATTGCTCCTAATTACATGTTAATAATCTTATAATGAAACACAAGAATAATTATGTGGCCATGAGAACTGGCATGGACATTGGGGAGGAAGTTAAGTCGATGATACGAACAAATGCTGAAGTACTAATTAGAAAACGCTGGCGGTGACATTTTACATTTGGGATTCCGTCCATGCGATTTTTAGAGTTAGAAATACTTGTAACACATATCAATGAGAGACACTTGACTCCCCAATTAAACTGGCTTACTTGTTCGCTACCAAAATCTATGGATGGACGTTGTGCGGAAGAGATTTTCTTGCCTTTTTCTCTTTTGAAAAAAAATAAAAACGGAATACGAATGGGTAATCGAATATGTTGTACTGAGGGAGGGATAATTTGGGTCTGTGTAAAACACACTCGAGCCATTTAGTATCATGTACGTTCGGATCGATTTCATATATTGTAATCTTAATCTTATTTAATATGATGTAGCCTAACCTTAATTGTGTATAAAATGCGGTTTCTTAGTGCGAGCTACATAAAAATATAGTAGGTTTAATTCCTATTACTTTGGCCAGATTATAGGCCTTTGATTGAGTAACATCTCTTTATTTAATTGACCTCTTGATTAAGGAGGTCAATCTCAATTTGCGTTAATAATGTTATTTTACTGTAATTCATCATTAGAATGATAGGAACATGATATAATCACGCTACGTAGGATTTAAACCTACACATCGGGTTTTGGACACCCACACTCTATCGAGCTGAACTAAGAGTTTTTTCCTATGACATGATAGGAGATAGAACTAAACTAGAAAAAAAAGGATTTCTTTCTACCGTTAGATTGCATGACCGTAATTTTTTCATTTAGACAAAATTGCTTTTATCACGCAACTGTCTCGTAATCCAACAACTCTTATTAATTTTATCTTGCCTACAGCTGTAGCTGACACTTTTTTATTTCTTATAAATTTGATGTATTCTCCGCAAATCGTCTTAGGTGGAATTGGTCGATTTCATAAAATTCATAACATGACCCACATTCTGGTCGATTGAAGGTCTCCACACCAGGCCCACATACAGGCCCATTTGGTCGAGTCAACGGCCCGGCCCACATTCAGACCCACCCCGATCGATTCGACGGCCAGGCCGGCCCTCTCCTACTCCGCGGCCAGGCTCCGCCGCAGCGGATATCGGAGGTACCGTCCGGTCTGGATTTTTCTTTTTCTTTTAAAATTTCATCTGGTTTGATATCGTTTCTATTTGTCCTACTGGGAGTGATGTCTCGGTCATGTCTTTGGTATGGATTTTATGGATATTGTATTTCTAGTTGATCACTGAATGGGGTTTCCGTTTGTTCGTTCGGTAGTTCTTTTAGGGTTGGATAATATTTTTATGTATCTCTGAAATTGTTGATGCGTTTTTTGTTTCGGAATTTTTCATCTCCTTAATCTGTGGAAATGTCGGTTGTCATCACTACAAGCTTGGGAGATATCACCATCGACTTGGACACTGATAGAAACAACTTGATATATCCATAAAATCCATAAAACTATTTAAAGCTTTTTAAAGCTTTGCAAGTATGTGGTATATCCTCCTTTTTAAAGCTTTGCAAGTATGTGGTATGTCCTTAAAAACTTGGGCACTGATAGATATACCACATACTTGCAAAATTATTTGATAGATGTCTGCTGACTAGCAAAAACTTTTTAAAGCTTTTCAAGTTTGTGCTATATCCTCCTTTTTTATTTTAATTTTTTTGTATTTGAATTTAGAGGCTATCAGTAAAGATAGAGTACGTTTTGATATGGCTTATGATTGCGTGGAATGGCCGAATGGAATTCACGCCCTCCACAAGGGATAAGGTGGAACACGGAGAAGAAGAATATTTGAATTTAGGGATATTTGTATATAATTTCGCTACATCACTCTGGCAGCTATAGTGATTTAATTTGTGATGGGTGCCATATATTTTGTATCGGAGTTTTAAAGGTCAACTTTAAATAATAGTAGGGAAGTTAAGTTTTGTATGTTCTGTTTTTTAGTTCTTGATGAGGGGGGATCTCTTTGGCTGTAGTGCTTTCTTTTGGACTTGTTTATATAATATGCTTTCTTCATTTCAGGATCAAGTAACATAACGGATGCCTATTTCACAAAGTCGAAAAAGATTTTGCTGCTCAGACTGGTGATTCTTCTGGAAATGGCAATGGCGGTGATTCCATTTACAAGTATGTCAATTATTTCGAATAGTGTAAACTTGCATTTAAGGGTCTGTCTCCTACTATTTCAGATTCCATTAATTGTACTTTAAATTGCCCCAAAGGATGTTCTGGACATGGCTCTTAAACTAGGATCCATGTAATTACAAATGTTATCATCATGACAATATTTTCTGTTCATTTCTTTGGCATAAGAATTCTGATAAAATTTTTCCATGTAGATTTCTTTATGGTGATCAAGCCCGCTTCTTCAGTGGTGAGATTCATCCAGATCTTAAACATTCTGAATTTGGCACAGTAGCTGTGGCTAGTGTGGAGAAGAATATGAATGCCTCCCAGGTAAGGTAGCTATTGTGTATCTAAAGTTGACATCTCTTCAAATAATGATCAGTCATTTTGCTTCACCAAACAAGGATATTGCTTCTCTTAATTCTTCTTTTCCGCCTCAACCAAAATAATTGTGGTGCGGGGGACTTGGTCGTAAGACCCATGTGAAAAGAAATGGTAAAGGTTTTATGTTCTGAGGCTTTTCATAACAGCAACCTTCCTCCTTTATTTGGGCTTGATACTAATAAAACATGAAAATTATGACAATTGGCGGAGTTAATGTATCTCTTGCATACATAGATGAAATTTAAGATGAGGTTTTTGAGTAACCACAGCAGTTTCTGATTTGTTGAATAGTCATTATGATTCTTATTTACTACTATTCGTTTTTATATGTTGGTGTGTAGTGCATGATGTTCATCCAATACCATATAACATCCTGCTGATAGCTACTTTCTTCTTTCAATTTATAGGACAAATATCAGATGCTTATGTCCTTTATGTGGTATTGCTTTGGAATCACTGGCTAAAGGTTCACTGATTTTCCTTTATTTAAAGGCAATGTCTGCAAAAAATTACTTCTACTTGTTGTGATTATGGTTTGCAATATCTGCTGTATTTCGGCCAGAATACAGGTTTTCTTTGCACTGAAACGAAATCCACTGGCAAGATTGATTTCAGATATTTCGGCGAAATCCGACGATTATTTCTCCAGAGATCGGCCGGAACAGCCAGAAAAAAGTCATGTGCAGGGAATCAGTAAACTGTAGACATCTTCCTTTCCTGTGAATCCGGTGAAGGCCTGCTGCCCACCCTTGCTGTCGTGACCGCTGCTCGCCGCCGGTCGCGGCTGCTCATGGCTGCTGGCTGCCACTCACTTATCGTCATCTCTACCCCACCATCCACATTGCTGCTCCCCCAACCCTCTACCCCTCACCCACGTCGGTTCTCCCCTCCTCGTCCCCGTTGGCTGCCTCCCAGTCACCCCTGGGTATGCCCAACAACTCCCTCAGCATCCCCCACCCACATTTGTAAGGCCCCTTCAACCCATTTGGTAAGTGGGCCATTTAATTGTGCTTTAGTATGTGGATTATTTGATAGTTCATTAAATGTTGTATTAGCATTAATTTGAAATGTGTCGGTGATTGTTCTATGAAAATTATATTAGTAAAGTAATTTAATATTGTTCAAATCAATTAATTATTTGTACTTATTAAATATTGTATAATTTGATGAATATGTCTATGCATTCAAAAGTGATAGAATGATCATGATTATAATAGAATAATATATTTATAAGCATCATTACATTTTCTGAAAATTGCCCATGTATCTCCAATATATCGCTGATGTCTAGGTCGGATGTCCAAAACGAAACTGAAATCCGATATGGCTAACCTTGTTTGTGGCATCAATATGAATATGAGAGCAATTACTGATATAGATCCAATACTACCTACCTTGGTCTGTTTTTGATGATATTGCTTACAGTGAAGTTTATTTGCATTCTATAGAATTATTAAGCTTAAAGATAAATCTGTTAAAATTTTAAAGACCCTTTTCAGTATTTGAAATTCGTGTCACTTATTATTCAGATTCTTGATCTATGTCGTCTCCTGTTACTTTACTTTGCCAGTTGTACTACATTATGTGAATATCTTGACTATCTTGATGGAGAGCACGCCGTGAGACTTCTCTTCTTTCTGGACCACGGTTTTTAGAATAGAAATCTGTTATAGTGGCCATTTTTTACAATTTTTATTTTATCAGGTGTTTGGGTAAGGTGAAGAAGGGCATGATGTTCTGAGAAGGATAAATGAGGGTTACGTCGATGAGAAAGGAAGGCTATACAAAAATATTAGGTCCTTTCGACAATATGGCCATTAAGTAATAGGGAACTCTTATCATTTTGGCGACCAACAATGTCTTCTTATTTTTACAGGATCAAACATACTTATATACTGGACGATTCTTTTGATGATCCTCCTCAGCTTGCTGAATTGATTCCAGATAAGTCACCTGAAGGGAAGCCAGCTGAAGAGGTGCACTCTCTCTCTCTTTCTCTCTCTCTCCATTGTTGTGTTTGAGTCTAATGGTCTGTGAATTATGTGAATGGCAGTGAAAGGGGATATTTTGTTTAAAAGAAAGGTAGGAGAGGAAGCAATAGAAAATAGATGAAACTAGATTGCTCAAGTCAGTTCAAATAAAATTCTGGCTGTTGTTTGTTCCTATGTGTGTAGAACTTTAGAAATTTTAATGTCAGTAACAGACAGTTGTTTGTGAAGACCAACATGGTGTCTTCGGGAATTTACTTGCAGAAAAAAGCTCTGTACATTTTTGTCTTCTTTTCTCATGTTTGGCAAAGGACGTTGCACCTATCCCTATTGTCTACCATTGCTTCTAGGCGACTATCATTCATCTAAAAATGAGTCGTACTTGAATTTTTTCAGCTTTCTGATATAATTTAGTTGTACCATGCAGTTAGGTTGGACATAAGGTGTCCATTTTAGGTTTTTCTTTCTATTTATTTGAGAAGCTATGCATATTAATTTTGTATTTTGATATTTTGGCTTGTAGGTGGCCTATGTTCGTCTGGAAGGTGATTGGGTTCCACTGGATGAGCAGCTTCGACCCGAAGAACTTGGTGAATTGATACGGGATAGAGAAGCTCCTTCCCGTGCGGTTGTTTTTGAGAGTGTTAAGTGTCAAGTGCTTTTAGAATCTGCTGTTTTCCCATTTGGTGAGGATTAATAATGTTGTTTGTGCCAATGCCTTTCATAGATAGGTGTGGATTAATAATGCTGAGAATGTGTTATTTGTTTGCAAACTTAATTCTGTTACCCAAGTAAGTACCTTTTATCTACTAAATACGTCTTTCCATATAGGTTACATGAACTGTTTCCTTAGGTTACTTACATATTTGCAGTAGACGGTTGTAACACCAATCTTTTTACTGTAACCTTTGTGTTTTGACACTACTTTATTTGAAAATGCACCTGATCATATTAATAATTACTAGGCATGCCTTCACTTACATATATTGCTCTGTCTGATCTTGTTAGATCAGAAAACCGTTTCTGATTGAAGCAGTATACTTTTGGAGTATGTAATTTCATTTACACTTTTTCATCTTGTGAATTTCCTTACCCTCGTTTGGTTAAGGTGTTGATGATGATGAATTTAGTGAAATACAATTATTCTTCGATTTGATGTGTATGGGGGAGGCAAATAATTTTAACATGGATACAATGTCTCATGCAGGATGAGGATTTGGGCACAATCTTTCGCGGTTTGGAAATGTTTTATTGTAAGTGAAGTTAAAGTTCAACATTTGTTTTTGATAGACATTTAATGTAGTTCGTAGTTGTACATTGAAGAATTTGATAGAGAAAGGACAATTGAAGCTGATGTTTCTTGCACTTAATTGTAGAAGCTATGTGATCTTTTGCATTTTTTGTACAGATGAACTAGAAGCTTCTTTTCTGCAAACTAGAATGTATGAATAATTAAACTTGCTGCAATTATTGATGTATGTGCATCTTGTGACTGTTTTTTATCTTTATCTACTGCTACAACCACCACAATATTTTCTTAGTTGTTTAATAAGTATCATGGGCATTTTTTTTTTGTGTATAATAATAAACATTAACAAACTATCAACATTTCAGCATCTCACTTGACTTGTGCTTTTATTAAGTCCCATTGTTTTAGTCTCTAGCTTTAATTGCAACAAAATAAGTCTTGCCCTTGCCATGTCATATTTTTCTTATTAGTTTCTTATTATATATTTCTAGGCTGGTTACTGTTATATATTTCAAACAATTTTTTTATTCCAGGACTGAGATCATATGTGATTACAAAACTGGAGATAGCTTAGGCTGTGTGCCTTTATAGGTGAGTGCTAGCTTTGTCATGTATTCTATACAATGTTTACCTTTTTCTCTGGAAAAGATTATCCACTAGTTGATGCTTCTTGTTGGTTGTGCTTCACAAATTCTCGTTAATTACAGGGTTGACTGATTTCAATAGCTGAAATGGTTAATGTGATTTATATTTCATGGCTTGGGCTGTTTTAAGCTTTCTATTCCTCGCATTTCAAGATGGTCTATATAGTTATTCAAAGAAATTATAATTTGTGGATAATATCAGATGAATGTGTAGCCTGATGAGACAAATGTAATGGAGACAAGCAGGTGCAATTTGAAAAAAGAATTTGATGGAGAATTTTCTTAAAGTTACCCTCAGTTTCTGAAAATTTCAGTCTCAAATTTTCAGAAATTAAATTTTTTTGAAACTTTAGAAACTTAAAAATTCTAGTAAAATTCTTACACGGTAAATTCTAATAAAATTTTCAGTCTCAATTTTTTTTTGGGGTTGTTTTGTGGATTGAGGTGTTTTATTTAGGAATTGATATTTAGAGACTGAATAAGGTGTCCAGGAGTCATGACAGACATAATTGTTAGATATCGGTCCATGATATAATGATGTAGGAAGTGGGACTTGGACACTTATTTAATATTGTTTAGCGTGTGTCCAGTTTGAACAATATGTGTAATTGGGTTTTTTTTTGTCTTTTGGAGTAATATTCCAATTATAGTAATAGTTTGGATGGTGAATTTTCTGTTGGGTCTATCCTTTGCAAGGGTTTTTTCATGTTAGAAGTTGAACTAGGTTTATCTAATCAACGAATGGTGTTTGTTTTTTGCAAAAGCGCAAACTCTTTGAAAGTGGTTGTCCTTCATGTTAAGATCAGAGCCTTCTGGTGTATTCCGTGAGATGATTCTTTTATATCATGTCAAGGTTTAGGTCAAGAAAATGTGTATGGTTGTGTTGATTAATTGTCCTGCTCAGTCACTGATGAATTTGTTCTGGGAACCATTCTAAACATTTTTTTTCCTTTTGATTTATTTTAGCTCTCTATCTGTTTTTGGGTATCTGGTACTGATGAATTTGTTCTGGAAACCTTTCTAAACATTTTTTTCCTTTTGATTTATTTTAGCTCTCTATCTGTTTTTGGGTATCTGGTATTTCTAAAGAATGTTCATGCTTCTAGGCCTCTCAACAATGCACCAGTTGAGCAATATGTATAACCATCTTACTTCAATCACTAACTACTTTGATCATCTTCTGAGAGTGGTGTTGTTTTTTATATAACTGTTGGCTTCCATCAAACTTAACTATCACTTCCATATTTTTAAGAACCTTGTGAGCAAGCGTATTTTAAGGTACATATGCCCTTCTGTTGACTTCAGCAATGAAAGTTATCTTTTGCATAATTACATTTTTTAAAAATACTTATTATGTATGTTATATCTATGGGAGTCAGTCATCGCAGATGTGTGCTGCTGGTTCATCATATCTCATTTGAAGATTTTGAACCAATTTAGTTGGCCTTACCATTTCTGTTTGGCGATGATCTTTGAAAGAGTTTTTATTGCCACTAAAATTATGAGTAACATAGATATTTGGAACTGTTAAAGATTTTTTGTTATGAGTGACTGCATTTTGTGGATGAGTTCAAAATATAATCCAAATATGTGGCTCATAAATAAATATAGTGCGAAAAACTGAGTTGAAAATGAAATTGTGAGGAGAGGACGAGGCCAAAGTGTATGAAGGGCATGAAGCAGCAGTACTCAAAGCAGGTGGGAGCCTTCTTCCCTTATAAAATTGAGGTGTAAACTTAGTAAGGAGAGGATTAGGTCAAAAGTGTGTAAGGTCGTGAAGCTGTAGTGAGTGATGCAGGATGAAGTGGTTTTTATCACGGAATTAAGAAAGAAGACTCTAGGCTGACACTTATGTAAAATTAAAGAGACTAAGAATGAAGATGGGCTGGCAGTTAATGGGCTGATTAACTTGAATGGGCTGATGAGTTATTGGATTGATGGGTGTAATGGGCGGCATATATTAAATACTAATGGACTTAGAAATATATCAAGGAAAGCATGAGGAAGGAAGCCTACTTATCTATCTCATTATTGAGAAGCTCAACAAGATCACAAGGATGTCTCATGTATGCCATAGTCTCCATAAGTGATAAATCCCTCGGCAACAAGAGCAGGAGCCAAGTTGCTCGGTGGCAGCAAAGGATGTGGGTGACAGCAGTTTTCCGGCCAATGGTCCCGTGTGAACCTTCACAAGGGATTGCAGCAAGGACGTCCTCTAACAACAGGTCAATGGGATGAGGTGTTCGAGACCCAAAGAACAGCCAAAGGTGGCGACTTGGGCTCTCTGTTTGCAAAGGCTTTCGCGAAGGTTTGGCCTGCAGCAATGTAACTTGTGGGCTGCCTTTGGCTGGCAAAGCGGGTTGCACTTCAAGGGAACGTCAAACTCATCTGTGGAAACATTGATGGCAGATAGAAATGGGGAGGAGTACGGAAAGGGTGATAAAAGATGTAGACGTCAGCACCGAATGGTACCACGGAATCGTCACCGGAGAAAGATAACTAACAATGGCTTCAGCACTGCGGCTTTGGCATCGACGCCAAACGAGAACCCATTAAAAGGAATTCTTAACTCTAACCAAAATCTTCAAACTTTATTCAAACAAGTATTCATCATGTTCGAGGTCAATTACATATTTATAGACTCATGAATCTTTAAACTTAGAAAGTTAAAACCAGTGAGAAGGTCCTTAATTAAGTAAATTTCTTACAGAATCTCAAACTATATAGGTAAAAGAATAAATAGAACAAAAGTTCCAAAATAAGTAATTTTCCTATATTTGTTGTTTGCATCAAGTAGTTCTCTCAAAGCAGGTGGGAACCGCGTGTCCTTATAAAATTTGTGGTTTAAACTTAGTAATTCACTGATGTTGGTCCCTACTTGCCCATTTAGACTCGCCCTGTCTAACTCAAAGGTCAGCTCTTCAAACTCTTTAATAGCTAGAACTTCTGTAAACATTTCTGCTGTCGAGCAGTGTGTTTAATAATGGGTAAGTTACCGTATTGTTTCGAGCTTCAACTTGGCAAATCGGTTGTCATCTCTATGGGTTATGTCTGTAGACAAGATTAAAATAGTGTGGTAACCTTTTTGGTTGTTACCCCGTAAGGGCTTTACTCATGGCGTGTGCTACCTGATCTTTGGCGATTGTCAAGTTGGTCTGTTGTGCATCTATAAACCATGAAATCAGTCCACCTGTGGAAAAGGGACTTTGAAATCAGTCCAATTTTCAACAGGGTGCTAGGGAAGGTCCAAGCTTGTGGACCTCCTCTTCTGGGAGAATCCACCAGCAAAACTTCGGAGTGGGTCATCAAAAAGAAATTTATTCAATTTCTTCTCCTTCCCCGGGACAGTCACCTGTGGAACAGAGACTGACAAACTCTCCCCTGCTGTTGACCAAGGAGAAGAAGGGATTTTTGTGTTGTCTTGCACTACCTGCTTTGTGATAGTGGTAGGGACCAGATAAGAGTTATTTTTTACCAAGTGGTTGAAGTCGCGTTTGTGCGAGCATTCGGGGGTGGTAGCAGCAAGGTTTCACATTATCAGAGCAGTTAAAAAACAATTAATTTATACTGTCCTGTTGACGGTGTTGTTTGAAATTGTTTTCTCAAGGGGATTCAATGCATGCATATACAAGTGGAACTATGGAATATAATATATATGGCTTTTTTTGGTGTTTGCAAGTTATTTGATTTTGTTAGATCAGGGTATGTTGTGCTTGACAAAAATAACTGTTTATGTTGACTATGTGGCAATTTTTTTGTACAGTTTGTCCCTTTAAGATGGTATTTCTATGTATATATATTCTGTAATGATTCTTAGGATATGTACATGTTTTATTCCAATCATATCATACCTGTTTTAATTTATTGTTCACATATGCATAATGCACTAATTGATGATCGAAGGATTTATGTTAACTCAGCCAAAGTGTGGCTAAACTCTGGTATTCATACAGACGTGGTGGAAAGAATCAAGGTGTGAAAGGTTTAAAAATGCTTTTTCTTTTACTCTGTTGATTTCAGTTAGTGATAAAGAACAAACATAAAAATAAAATATAATGATGATTCAGAAATGAGAAGAACTCTGTAGTCATCAAAATAAAGGGATTTAGGGAGAGAGAATTATAGAGGATTGAAGGGAAGAGGAAGAAAAGGATAACATAACAAAGGCTTCTTTTTGTAACTGTAAACTGATCAGCATCCTTAGGGGGCGTGGTCGATTCTTTGGTTCACGTTAAGAAAATCTCCCTTAACTAAACAAAAAAAACTTAGGCTAAACATAAAAGCGACTAACCAATTAGCCCTAACACATGCTCATCATACTAATAATCAAACAAGTAAAAACAAATCACTCCTAAGCAATTGCACTGCTTCAGTTAGTCCTCAATTTCATTGTGCCAAAAAAGTCTTCAATCTTTAGACATTGTCCTGATTGAGTTATCTCTTGCAGAGGGTCAATAATTGGATAAGGAATAAAGACAATAATAATGGGTAAGGAATAACGACAAGTTAATTTGAGGCCTGGCAAAATTTCATTTACAGATTTCAATGATACAAAAGTTAAAGAGGAAAAGTTCTTGTTAATGATGTACACAAATACGTTATACTTCATTTTGTAGTTAAACAATTGTTTTTAATAAATTTAGCAAACATTAACGAAAATATTTTATGAGGGAAAATAAATGCATGTCAGCTCATCAAAAATAGTGTTTATTGTAATCTACAGTTGGCAATTTAGATTATTTTTGAACATTCACTACACTCTTTCTTGCTTTCCATATTATTTTCTTGCGGCCTCACTTCCTGCCACTTACTCACGACCCTCTTGGACGCCATCGCTTTTGCCCAAACTCAATTTTTGTGCTGCCAGTTTGCTCCACTATCATCTTTGTCATCAGCTTACTACCATCCTTTTCTGCTTCCAGGGCAACCACTCTCATCGTTTCCTTTTTCTTTAGTACCTTGACGAGCCTCCCACCAATGGTGTGCGGTATAGTCGTGGAAGGGTATCCTGTTCTGTGCTGGCGGCCTTCTATGCCATCTGCAAGTTTGCTTTTCTATTGCCATACTTTTGACTCTTCCCACCGCAGTTCCCTTTCTCATTGCATCTCTACCTCCTGCTGTGTCAAAAGCTTCTGGCCATCCTTGCTGTAATCAGGTGTCTGTGGTCACTACTCCCTCTTTATTCTCTCTGTGTCTTGTCATTTCTAGGATATGATGTCGTATCTTTTCTGTTTGCATACGTTTTCTTTGCATTTTTGGTATTTTCAAGATGTCGAATACCCTTGCCATTCCAAAAATGAAGAAATTTTCCGAAAATTCTTAACTACCAGCTTTTTGTTAAATTTGACTTCTGAATTGGGATGGACCTGAGAAGTAAGGCAGTAACCAATTTAAAGGAGCAAATTTGGAAAAATGAAGTATTGCCCTGAACGAGCTTAAACCCTAAAAAATTTTCCCATCTGATTTGGCTGTCTCTGTAGAAATTTATTCTTGAATTGCAAAATTTCATGAAAATTAGTTACATTATTTGTGTTCTGTCATTCTAAGTTTGATAAAACCTCAGAAATATATTGTTGTTCCTTTCTGATTCCATTTTTCACTTTCTATCTTTTACATGACCAAGTGTGTATTATTGTTATTTTCTAAAATAAAATCGTTCTCTACTATAGCATTAATTTTTTATTGTACGTGGTGTTTCCTTATAGGCAGTGGCTGCTTTAAATGTGGTTCCATAGATCATATTGCGAAAAACTGTACAGGGAGTACTAGCACAAAAGGTACAGCATCAAAGTATGCTTTAAAAGATGAAAACATGCAAAGAGGAGATAACACACAAAAAAGGTATACACGGCCTGCTTGACCAGAAAAGGTCAGTTTAATGCTTGTAATGCATCTCTTTTTCACAGCTATGATATGCTGTTTGATGGAGACGACTTGGAGATCATTTCCCACTCTTCTCATAAAGGCTTGTAAGCGACCTTGCATAAACATATGTGCAAAAAATTCGATTGCACTACCTGTTCTAACCAAAGGTGGTTGGTATTTCCTCTAAATTTATCATTGATACATACAAGAAAGAACTAAAGAATCTGGACTCGATTGGTGATGTTGGTAGTGTTTGGAAGGATGCTCTGTAGCGCACAATTTTTCGTTTTCCAAACTATATAACAGTAATAATGTGGATGTGATTCGTATGAATCGTATATAGGTGGTCGGAGGGGTATTTGTGTTGAGAATTTAAGACCAAAGTGTCATGCGTTCAAACACCATATAACAGGTAAAAGAGCTCATATAAATATGCTAGATGCATCCCAATCTCATGACAAACATATAACTAAGGCAGAAAAAGTAGCAGCAGTGAAAAAAGGAACAGCAAAAAGTAGAATAAATTAAGGGTAGAGGAGAAAGTAGGTTGACTAAGAACTTAGTTACGGGAATAAATTGGGTCCTCGCTCCAATCTTTTCTTTTAATTCCGGCCCCAAAAGCCAAGCCAATACAATATGATAAGAGATGACGTATACTCCAAATCGTTGACTGACTTACAAGATAATTCCCACCATATCAGTTACCAACATTGCTAACCTTGGATGAAAAGCAGTCCATCCATTTCGATGTCCACTAATATTGAAACTTCCTTGCTACCCAACTTTACTAGTGGCAGGAGGAATGATTATAGCGAGTATGTGAACGTTCTGTACACATGTCATCAAAATTAGTACACTTTAAGTCTTAAATAATATTTTTGAAGCAGGCAAGAATTATGATCATGTGACAAGATTAACACTGAACACAAAAGAGTTAAGGTTTTTTTTTTGGTTGCCAAATAGTTGTACTTAGGACTCAGGGTGTAGCCTATCCACATTTAAGCATACAACATAGGCACAAGCTTTTCTATCTCAGAGGTAGGGTTGTCGATCTGAAACGGTGTTGGCTGTACGTTCAAGTTGATAAAATCTTAATTCGAATTTCGGCTCAAACTCAGATAATGAAGCGAGCTTGAACTTGTACCTGGTTCAAGACTAAAATGCGGTGTTTTGTAGAAAAAACAGTGGATTTATAAATTAAAACGATTTTGAGACAGAGTGGCAAAGAGTCAAAGCTGAATTTTTACTCCACCAAAATTTCCTCCTTACTCCGTACAAAAGAAAAAGATTTCTTTTAAAAAAAATCTCCTCCTTGCTTAATTTGTAAATAATACTGCTACGAGGCCAACCGCAAATTCTCCCTTCGTATGCTGGACTTCCAGTTCAGACTTTTTACGTGTCTCAGAAACGACCCACATCTGGAATATGTCTTCCACATCAGAAAAAGAGAGAGAGAAGGTTTCTGGCTCAATCAAACGCACGCGCATCATCCAACCTGGAAAAAAGCACCCCCCAAAAAAAAAAAAACAGAGAGAGAGAGAGGGAGAACTTATATCCAAATTTCACCTAGAAATGAAATTAAAAGTCGTCGTTACGTGATTAAACTAGTTTCAATCTTGACCATATCTAAACTAAGATATTCTTTTCCCACATGTCAAGCGTAAATATTACGTTAGAATCGGTCAATCACTTTCCACAGGGGTCGTACTCCCTCTCTTTCGACCAACCGGCTAATTTCCTCTCACCTTCTTTGCATTTGCAACTGGATTTGCCTCTGTGTCTTCTCGCTTGCCCACCTTTTCCTTGGTATATCTTCCACATCTCTTTCCACCCTTGTTCGCAATTTGCATACGACTATATAGTAGAGGGCCCAGACCCATTAAAGCTTAGGCCCTCTTTCAGCTTGGGCAAGTTTCGCTGGAGGTTTAGAGTGTAGTGAGTGAGAGCAGGTAATTGGAAGCTCCCCATCCCATGGGTAACTGCTTGGATTCTTCAGCTGGAAGAATTCAATCCTCTTTGAGCTCTCACCACCCTTCTGGTACTAATATTTAGATGTTGACAACGGTTTCTTGTCTTTTTCTTTTTTTATTGTATCTGTTTGCTTTGATCTTAAGGCGACTTTGGTTTGATTGATTTTTGGAGAAGGTTGTGATATATAGGATGATAGCTTTGTAGTTGTGTGGGTGCGTTTTTTTTTTTTTGGAGATTCTTTTATCGGTAAGCGTTTATATACAGATATGTCAATGGGAAAATAGTTGATGTGTTTTAAGGGTTACTTTCTGTTGCAATGCTTTTGTTTGCGTAAAATTCGTCCTATGTTTGATGGTATGGAAAGCAGTCATCCTTACTGATTTCAAGAAGTACCCTTTTTATACTTTGGAGCCCTAGGCTTTGGGTATGGTATTTTCTGATTAGCAGCTAATAAATTAACTCATTCTTGGAGCCGCAACCAATGCTTGTTCTAGCCTCTTGGTGGTTGGGAAATGGCAGTACAGCTCTGCTTCTTATCCTCTTTCCCCCCACTCCTATTGGCAAAGAACAAATACAGTACTAGAAGTGAATGCTCAAGCAAATTATTAACTCTAATCCCTTTGTTGGTATTTTTTAACTCTTTGGCTTTGTATGTTTGACTAAAAAAGCCTTTAAATTTCCAACTTTGGCTTCAAAACTGCACTGTTCCCTGAATGGAGCTGTATGTTGTTAAATTAAGATTTGTGCCTTTGGAATCAAAAACCCATCCTTCTGCCCCAATCATTATATTTCTACTAAGTTTGTATTGTTCTAAAACATTAAAAATACATGAAAATTTTATTGTCATATCCTGCTTGTAAATTGTAACTTTGTCGTCTCTTTGAAACAGAGAGTACAAACTCCAGCCGGAAGAGAAATCTATCTTTAAATACGTCAAGTTCAACCCATCCTTCAAGCAGTAGTTCTACTGCTCCAACCCCAAGAACTGAGGGGGAAATCTTGTCTTCTCCAAATTTGAAGAAGTTTTCTTTCAGTGAGCTGAAAATTGCCACTAAAAGTTTTCGTCCGGAATCTCTCCTCGGAGAAGGAGGGTTTGGATATGTCTACAAGGGGTGGGTTGATGAGCAAACATTGACCGCTTCCAGGCCTGGATCTGGAACTGTTGTTGCTGTCAAGAAGCTTAAACCAGAAGGATTTCAAGGCCACAAAGAGTGGTTGGTAAGCCAACCTCTTTAATATTATTTCTCTTAAATAATGATTTCAGTTCCAGTGATCTGTTCAATTGGGTTCTAACTGTTGTGTACAGACAGAAGTTCAGTATCTGAGTCAACTTTACCATCCAAATCTCGTCAAGCTTATTGGTTACTGCTCTGAGGGCGATTATCGACTACTCGTCTATGAATACATGCCAAGAGGCAGCTTGGAGAACCACCTATTTAGAAGTAAAGCACTTTTCTTTGTTTTATTTCGTCTTGCAAATGAATGCCACTTCAGTTACTTATGGTGTATGAGTATGTTGGTCATGAATGTGTAGATCCGGAGCTTAATGTCTTCAACAGTATGTTAGTGTTGGCTTGTCTACTTCGTGTATGATATTGCCTTAGGCTTGCTTTTGTCTACATTCATGCTTGCCTTGGAAGTTTAGTTGAAATATTATAGGCACCAACTGGAAGTCTGGAATTATGAGCACTCACTTCATGCAATATAATTTGAGGCCAAAGTCTGGCTGAGTTAACTTTTCTTAACTTGTATGCTTCTTTGCCAGGAGGAGCACAACCACTTTCCTGGGCTGTGAGACTCAAAGTGGCAATTGGTGCTGCACGAGGATTGGCATTCTTGCATGATTCAGAATCTCAAGTCATATATCGAGATTTCAAAGCTTCAAACATCCTTCTTGATGCGGTATGTTTACAAGCATTTTCATTTGCCCTGCTTTTGTTCGCCATTGGAAGTTCTTCATCATAGCAATTTGTTGTTGACAAAGCAGGATTTCAATGCAAAACTTTCTGATTTTGGTCTAGCAAAAGCCGGTCCTACTGGGGACAGGACTCATGTCTCCACCCAAGTTATGGGAACTCATGGTTATGCTGCTCCAGAGTATATAGCCACAGGTCATTCTCTTATGTTTTAGCTGCTTAAATCTATAGGAACTGAGCACATTCATAGCACTATTTTACTTGTATTAAATGCAAATGCACCAAATGGCGGATATAACAGGTAGGCTATCTACTAGAAGTGATGTCTACAGCTTCGGGGTGGTTCTGCTTGAGCTTCTAACAGGCCGACGAGCTCTTGACAAGAACAAAGCCATGGTAGAGCAGAAGTTAGTTGATTGGGCGAGGCCATATTTAGGTGAAAAGCGCAAACTATTCCGCATTATGGACACCAAGTTGGAGGGCCAATACCCACAGAAGGCTGCCTATGCAATTGCCAGCCTTGCTTTGCAGTGCCTTACATCAGAAGCCAAAGCAAGGCCTCGGATGTCTGTGGTATTGAGGACATTGGAGCAGCTTGACGCATCAAAAAATGGATTGAAAATTTCTCCGCCTCAAGGTGGAGTAGATGCAAGTCCCGTTAGAAAATCGCCGGTGAGGCATCTTCCTTCGCCACGGTATTTGACACCTGGTGAGTCGCCATTATCGTCAAACAGGCCTTCTCCACGCATAACTTAGGAGCAGAGTAAACATGAATTATCTCGCGTATGTCTGTTGTCAATTTCTTGATCTGTAAAGAATCTATGTTCTGTAATTTTTTTCCCTTCATGAATTTTGTTAGCATTATCTTCAATCTGTGTTAGGCAAATGTACTAGTATATGGAGTTTAATTCATTTCTTCTCATCCATCTTCTTCCAAGTCTAGCTAATTCTTCAACTATACTTTTTTAATGCCTGTGGAAATGAGATCTTGGATGAGGATGTATAAAGGATGTCTTAGAAATTCACAATTTAACTATAAAGCAAGTTGTATCTAGAACAAGTTTTCCCAAATCAAAGCTTTGTCTCCACACAATGGATCCATTTTAGGTTCTGACTTTTGCAATAAGGTTCTCAATTAGACAATTATGTTTGTAGTCAATTATGTGCCTTCTAAATTTTTCCACTTGTCATGCCTGAACACTTTTGATTCTAGTGACAAATTTCCATGATTTAGATGCTGGATGCATGTGAATGCTAGCGTTTAGATTAATTCACTACTTTGTTCATAGTGCGTCGTTGTTAGAGTTTCATGTTTCATGTAACGAACGAAAGCTTGAAGTTGTTTCTTTTCCACTTTCTTCCCCACTTTCAAATAACGAATGTTAATATCTACCTGGAAAGTTGTCGTTTCATTGTTTTCTTTCAATAATCGATCACTCAAAACATCCTTATTTTATGTTGTTACCAGAGGTGAGAAAATCGGCCGAGTCGGATCAGACTCGGTCGATTTAAATTGGATCGGCGCCGAGCCGATCCGATTTCGGGACCGAATCGGTCGGCCCCGAATCGGCCGATTCAGCCCGATTCCGCCCGCG
>JAVDBV010085761.1:0-12071 GCA_032619315.1 Piper longum | reverse complement strand
GCTGCCGCTCGAGGGCGACGGCTCATGTTAGTGCCCTTGTGAGAGTTCTTGAGGAAGTATATGATTTTTATTCAACAGGAGGGTTAGCTCTCCTGTACCAGTTTGATATTAGTTATTTTTTGGACTGGTAACGCTCGTTAGTGACGGTTTTCTTATATATATGTAGGTAATAAGCTTGATCGGAAGTGTAAGTTTGGACGGAGGAGCAGTGAGGTCTCTTGCACATACATGTTTTGATGATTGAATGTTTAATGTTTTGCGTATGGTTTATTTACATTGAAATTGACTCGAGAAAATGTTAAGAGATGAGTATATGCTGATGATTGAATGCAATGACTTGATGGAATGATGTAGATTGTGGAAAGAATACACAGGTGGGCTGAGACCCAAGATTGAGAATTGACTACATAGTAGATTATATTCTGTGAATGAAATTACTGATATGTCCATATAGTTGTATAGATATTGTTTGACAAGGTGGCCCATAATTGCACTTTTAGGAGAGACTCTGTCCGTTTTGACTCAGATTTTCTTTTTGATTTTTAATACAACTGTGTTGGTGTATAAATTTGTTGCATGTCATCCATGTAGTAGCATGCCAGGATTTTTGTGCATTCATCCATGCATATAGAAAATCATATCTTCATCTTGAGACGCCGAGAGTAGATCCAGGTCGGCTTAACCGAATCTAGCAGATTATCGAACGGTTCGGTCGCCGGTAACATTTCCGGGTTGGTTCACAGGTGAGCCGAGTCGGGGTGTTACATATGCCATGAAGCAGCAGAAGTTCTAGTTGTTACTTCTTGTGAACATTTTTTTGCAAAACTTGTTTAATGGATTACTCATCAGTCCTAGGAAAGGTTATCTCAACATACTCTACAGTTGAAGCTGATTATAGGAAGACATTGCCACAAAAAAAGAAATGCAACTGGTGTGGGAAATTGTTTAAACTAGACAAGATCGTTGTCCACCAAAAGTATTATTGTGGGCTCGATGTTGTCAAAACTGAGAAGCAAGCCAAGTAATTTAGGAAAAATAAAAATGGTTCCAAAGTTGATGGACAACCGGATTTGGATGACCATGATGATAGTGATGACAGGAGAAGCAAGAAAACGCTCAAGACCAAAAATGAAGGAAAAAACAAGATGAAACAAACTGAAATGGATGACCTGGTAATGAAACTCCCCAAGTGAAATTTTCTGTACTGCATATGGTGAAGTGGGAGCCTATCATACTAGATGAAGCTCATTATATTAAAGAGCGCCGGAGTAATACTGCAAGGGCAGTAGAAAAGGGTTACAAACTAATTATTACAATGCCAGCTTCTATGAGCCTTAAGGGAAGAATTATTCTTAGAGTTTTTGGAGCCGAGTTGGTTCTTAGTGATCCAGTTAGGGGCATGAAGGGTGCAGTTCAAAAGGGAGAAGAGATTTTGTCAAACACACCTAATGCCTACATCCTTCAACAATTTGAAAACCCTGCTAACCTGAGGATCCATTATGAAATCACTGAACCTGGGGATACTGTTTTGGGGCAGGGAAGGTATCTACAAGAGAAAAATCTTGGCATCAAGATTTATGGTGTGGAACCAGTTGAAAGTGCAATTCTTTTGGGTGGAAAGCCTGGTCCTCATAAAATTCAAGGAATTGGTGCTGGATTTATTCCTGGTGTTTTGAATGTCGATCTTATTGATGAACTTGTCCAAGTATCAGGTGCTGAAACTATTGAAACTACAAAGTTCATTGCTTTTATACAAAGCTATTGTCAAGATTTCAGCTGGCGTGGCAACTGCTGCTGCAATTTAACTTACAAAGAGGCCAGCATCTTAATGTCATCTGCTCTGTTCAATTTTGTGAGTTCTGGTCAATCAGCATATTATTTGAAGCTACAACTCTGCTGATAGAATTCCGTGAGAACAAAGTTGCCTATAGATTGCAATTTCCAGCGGATTCCCTCCTTCACAATATCTTCCATGTATCTCAATTAAAAGCTTCATTTCCTTACCGCTTGCTACTCAAATGGTGGACTGTTCTTAATAACTTGTAATCTTTACTAACCTTGGGGACAAGGTTCTTTCAAAGAGGAGGGTGGTTGATATGAATATAGTGAGGAAGGAGTGCGAAAGGGTATTCTTATCATTGCAGGTATTTGAATGGGTTGGGCCGGCGGGAGACAACTTGGCATGAGCTTGTTGTGGGCAGGGGATAAAACAGAGGAAGTTGGTTGTATGGAGTTAGTTGTTGATGAATGAAAATTTGTTTTGTTTTGTTTGTTCCCACTTCTTCTTCGCTTTATTAGGAAGAACAAAGGCCGTAGGACGTCTCTCTTCTCCCGTGTTCTGGTTGATTTTCAGGTGTTCAATCTATTGCCGTTGCTGTTTTCCATGGCGCCGGCAAAGCATAGTAGTCTACAGGGCAAGGGGAAGGATCTCCTCTCCGACGTTGCGAGGAAGAACCTACCCAAAGTAAATTGCAAGAAATTAATGGAGAAAGCAAAAGGTAAAAGCAAAACAAACCAGCGTAGAGTTTGAAGGCAGTGGGCAGATCTCTCTGCTCATCAGCCAAAACAATCTCAGATTTCTCCATGCTGTAGAGTCCAGGATCTATAATTATTGGCTTGGCCCTTTTGTTCCTGAACTAAGATGATGAACAAGAATTGAAAACTACCGATTAATCAACCTCACTTGACATCTCAGAAAAAGAGTGAAGTGAGAGAGGAAGGGATGAAGGACCACAATCATAACACTCACAGCTTCGAACCCAGTTGGCCAGTATGCCCAACGAAATTGAGGTCCCTAGGCAGCTTGGAGAAGGCACGAATCAGATCTGAACATGAATCAGATGAATCAGATAACAAAACCCAATTACAAACCATCTAAAATCCAAGTAATCAGCTAACAAGAACAAAGATTTTGCTACCATCTTGAGTGACCAACGGATAATCACCAGCGCTAAGATTGATGAACCAGCCCCACTCGCAAGTTCTCAGCAGCATGGACATGGCATGGAGGGTGTTGGCCAGCATTGAGGGGCCTCTGCAGGTGACCAGATTGGACTTCTCCACAGTCCACACATTGCCGGCCTCGGCGAGCACCTGGTCGCCGGAGACTAACTCCGAAAGCCGCCGGCGCTGTCCTCAAGGTCCAGGTGCAAGAGGGAGTGGTTGGCAGGGTGGTAGAGTGTCCGGACCTCTTTCCAACTTGCCCACGTCCCCTCTCAACGCCGACATGAGGCAGGCGAAGCTCGCCGGGTAGTGGTACGTCGGCCCGGGGGCTGCGCCGGAGCCCAAGAGAAGAATGCGAAGTAAGGCGGGAGGAAGAGGATGGAGAAGATGGTGTAGGTGAGGATGAAGGAGACCATGAACGCTTTGACACCCAGGATGTAGCATGAGGCACAAAGAATGTGGGTTGTTGTTGGATTGCTTTGGTCATGGAAGAGAGGAAGGAAGGGGAAGAAGGTGCGAGGCCACTGTCTCAAGTAGCTGTCGAGGGTAGTTTACCGTACAAGATACATGCAAATGATATATATATGATTGGGAGATCCCCAAACAACTGTGATAATAGGTTTGGAATCATTGGGAGCAGTAACATTGAACGAGCAAGATGTTATTGGAATTGAGGCATGAATTATGAAAAATAAAATAGATTTAATCTGACTCAAGAATAAATAAAAGTGATATAAAATTATTTACTTTTATCATACATCAAATAAATTGTCTTGATCTAAAACAAAATCTCATACGAAAAATTTCGTTATAGTCAACAGATTAACCCACAAAATTGTTAAAATATCATTGTGTTAGAACGCGAGGAGAAGGTTAAAAATCAATCGGTGTCTTCTTTCGACCGTTGGATATAAATGTATAGAAGATGAATATGTAGTTTTTTTGAATTTTCATAATCTAATTGTGTTGTTTATTTATCGAATCGTTTATTACCCTTTCAGTTCTTCACTCTTGAATTCCCTTTAATCATGTTTTATAAAGAGTTTTTATTCATGTCTTTATAGCTATCTCAATATCTCCATTATAAATAAGTGTTGGGATGAATGCAAAGAAGAACAAGAATATAAGAAAAACAATAAAAAAGAAGAAGAGCATGAAAAATTCATTTCTCCTCTCAATCTTACCACAGTATGATCTTTTCTTAGTTTTCTTATCAAGTCTTGTTTTTAATTCTAAATGTAGTTTGTTCTTAACTTCAGAAACATAATGTGATGATTCATTGTTACTACAACCATGTAAGGGAAAAACTCAATAAATTGTTGAAATAATTTTATCTTTTCAAGAAAGAAAAACCTGTTGTAGATGGTGACAATATTATTTTGAATGCTAATTGATTTGATATCTTTCGCTCTTGGTGTTTCAGATTATTATCAAGTTTTACTTTGTGAAAGGTGTGTAAATTTCAAACATTCTCTATATATATTATATTTCCAACACAAAAAAACACCTTTTTGCTTTGGTCAGGAAAAAGAGGAAAGTTGGGTGGTTATACAAAGAGGTATCAAAATTAAATTTTATGTTAGTGTATTAAATGTGTTACTAACATTTTTTGAATTCTTTCTTTTGAGCTTTTAAACAACAAAATCACATTTAATGTGATGTGTGTTGATAAGATAAAGTACTAAATAATAAACATACAAACTACAAAAAAAAACACAAAAACTTAAAATGAAACACTCTAATTCAAAAGGAAAAACCTCGATCCAATATACTAAAAGTACTACTTTGATTATATAATCATTTTATGATCAAATAACCTTTAATCTGAAAAGAATAATATATGTCGATACTAATCAAATACAAAGGGTAGAGAACTTGAAAAATTGACAAGTGATAATCTCGGTGAAGCAATCACACACAATTAACAATCTAATATTGAAACTAATGTCAAGGATGCGTCTACTCTTCATAACAAACAATTGTTTTTTCATCTTTTACAAACACCACATTAGTGGCCCATACTTAACTAAACTATATCCCATAATCGTCTCAATCTAGGATCCACCTCTCCAAATTTTTCCTGGTGATCATAACTAATCTCTTACAAGGGATCCACCATGGTCTCTCAAAGGCCCTTCGCTATTCTTTAAGGCTTAATAAGGCCTCTTTAAGAAGACACTCAATAAAGATATTAAACAATATTTTTATGGAGAAGAGATACAAACAGACCATACTCATAATTTTGAAAATATTCGTGATATTGGAAACAAAGGGCCAATTTTCAAGTGCTCCTCTTGATAGTTGAAACACTCCCTAATGATTCTTTTCTTCGTTTTACCCAATTCACGTCAAATTTTTACTCTTCATATCAATACAATTTTATATACAATTATATGTCTTACTTGCTGGGTTTGTCCCATATTGGTCGTGATTATTGTTGATGACTCGTATATAGGTTAATGAGAAAGTCTTATTTCTTGAACTAATTTTTGGATTAAGAGGCCCGTGACACTTGTTGTAAGTCTTTTTGGGGGCCCAGAGGCTAATAGGGCTTAATAGTAATATCAAATATCAAAGCCTGGTTGATTGTGGTGTTGCAACTGTGGTATTGCGATCAAAGCATGGTTGATTGTGGTGTTGCCTTAACAGTAGTACCAAAGTCATGTTTGGTTTTGGTATTTGCCTACGTCGATTGTGGAAACTCTTTTCATTGGTTTTACTTGATAACAAATAATTTAAGAGGAGTTTGTTAGGAGATAATATGTGAATTTTGTCTAATGAAGGGGAGATTATTAGACGATAATAGTTTAAAGGTTGCCCAATATGTGAAGAGTAGATTGTTGGGTTTGTCCTACATCGATCGTAGTTGTTGTTGATGACTTGTATATAGGTAATAAGAAAATCTTATTTTTTGAGCTAGTTTTTTGATAAAAAAAGGCTCGTGACACTTGTTACAGGGCCTACTGGGCCTAACATTACCAGAGAGGGAATAACTTCAACACCAATACAAGTTCAAAAACAAAAGAACCGGCGACATGTTCGGTTCGTGTTCGGGTATTTTACTAAATTATGTTCACCATTAATTGCTTGATTGATGGTAGTTAATTAATATACCTAATACTTGTCATAACTTTAGTCACTTAGCATTCAGCTAGTATATATTATCACATTTATTACAAGGGAAAATTCAGCTAATATATATTATCACATTTATTGCAAGAGGAAAAATCATTATAGATCACAACGTACTTGGTGTCTTTTCTTTTGAAAAATACAGAAAGCCACCTCATTTTTCAAAAGAGAGGGTCTATCAACACGTACACTAACCTTTACAAATATATATTTTTGTCATCGAAAATACTCTAATATTTTAAACCTAACTCAACTTATTTAATACCCACAAATGTCGGCATTATGCTCATGTATTCCTAATTAATGATCTTATAGATACATGTATTTTCATTAAAAAATGAATTTAATGTATTGAATATTTTCTGGGTCTGCCAGTAATTGCTTCAAATTTTAAACTAGAATAGTTACAAAGTAAAATTACAGAGAACATTTTAATATAATCATTGATTTTATTTAGTGGTTCAAGTTCAAATTAATCACAAGTTATTGATTTATCTAGTTGTTGTGCAAGTCAAAAGTCCAACCTCTAGATCTAAGTTTTAAATATTTATACAGTCAGATTGCAAAATTACAAATAAAATATTTTGTTGACACTAAAAATATTTTATGTAATTAATACTTCATTAGATATCGATTAAAAACTATAGTTCTCTAAAAAAGAATTTTGAGAAAATTTTAATTAAAAAACTAGATACGAATTAAACTGATGCAAAACCATACTGAGTTTAAAACTATAACATAGACTTGATTTTTTAATTCCCCAATAATACTCCCTAAAGAAAAAAAAGGTGAGGTATGGGTAGCAGTACTCAAGCTTGAATTCGCTTAATAGTTTGGTTGATTTCATTCGAGTTAAATTTCCATTTGAATTAAGTGAGCACGAGCACAAGAGCACGCTTTTGTTTGGTTCGACTTGAATCAAAATTCAATACTTTATATTAGATATAATAATTTATATATTTTTATAGTCATTTATATAAAATATAAAAATCTATAATTATATTATAATGATGATTTTATATGATAGTATAATAAATTTTGTTATAAAAAAGTATTTGGCATGCAATTTGATCAAAATTAAACTACTTGAGCGAGCGCAAGCACGCTTCCCTCGAGTCGATCCACTCGATGTTCGATTATCAACATTAGATATACTAATTTACATATTTTTATATAACTATTTACATAAAATATAAAACGATAATAGATATAGTTAAATTACAACAATGATTTTACACCATTATATAATAATTTTATTCTAAAAAAATTATTTAAGATATAATTGAATGGAAATTAAACTCAGGAGAAGAACACATATGATAATAGCTCGACTGGGACTCAAAAAGATATGGTCTAATTTGGCATGGGATCTGACCAGCTGCCGACTGTAAAGTCCATAACAGCCACCCCCAACCCGACAGTGCACAGAGTGCCCAAATCCAGCCCCTTGGATTTAGATCCTTTCCCTTCTCTCACCGATACCGGAAGATAGATTTCCTTCACCAACACCCTCTCTCTCTAAAGAACTTTCAATGTCTAACCACAGCCCACGTACCTACAACGTGACCGTCGTGTACCTGATCTAATGGTCGCTTCCAATTGTCATCTCCACGTACATCCGTTGGGAATAGTTCCCAAGGTTGCTGTGGTTGCTGGGTCTCTATTGTTTTTTCTCCTTCTAACACATTATCTGTTGCACCACGAGCAGAGTCGTTATTTGCGTGTTTCTGGTGTAGTTTGATATTGGGTCGTATCCATATCTCCAGTTTCTCTCCTTCTTGTGTTCTTCTATACTAGTTTTTTTTTTTTCTCTTTTGCTAGAGTTTGATGATGTTTTTTGTCTTGGGATGAGATTGCGGAGCTTGAGTTGGATGTTTAGTTCGTTAGTGCGGGGGAGGAAGATTTTGCTAGTTTCTGCCATTATCACACGCTCCCATCTTTGCAGCAATCTTTGAAAAGTGCACACCTTTTGACGTGTAGTTAGTATATGGTCCGTATCGCTAGCTTCCGTTACTCTAGTGCGTCTTCCTCCTTTTGAAAGAAGAAGAGCAAGAAAATAAAAAAAGTTGCAGTCACTTTCTTCTTTCCACACCTTTGATTCTCTTCAAGCGCTTTTCCACCTCATTCTCCTGATCCATCCTTTGCCTCGTTGCAGTCTCTCCTTCAATCCTTCCGTTTGCGCTTCTTTGTTGAAGAACTTGGCAGTTTGTCCATCAACCTCACTTTCTTTGTTTCCTTGATTTGCTCTGATCAGTTTCCGCTCTGCCTTTAGGAGAAGCTCTTCCGTTTCTCTTCATCTCTTTTGTTTTCAGATTGATCAATACCCAGCTTTTATTGTTATTATTCTTTCCTTATGGTGGGAGGTATGCATCAGTTTTTGATCTGGGTTTTTGTAGTAGGCCTCCTTATTTCTGTTGCAGAAGGCATTGGTGTGAACTGGGGGACACAGGCTACTCACCCTTTGTCTCCCAAGATTGTTGTCCAGCTTTTGAAGGACAATGGTTTCAACAAAGTGAAGCTCTTTGACGCCGATGCCTCCACCATGAAAGCACTGGCTGGGAGTGGGATTGAGGTGATGGTTGCCATCCCTAACAACATGCTGGACACCATGACCAGCTATGGTGCGGCCAAGCAGTGGGTGAAGAGGAATGTCACCCGGTATAATTTCTCTGGAGGGGTAAACATCAAGTGAGAATCTTTTTTCCCCCACTCTTTAACAAACACATGTTTTTGTTATTTATTGATGACTGTAAAGTCTCTCTCTCTCTCTCTCTCTCTCTCTCTCTTGCTCCCTGTTCTGGTTCCCCTTTTGATTCATATTTTTAGATCCATTGGATATTTAAGTGTAAATCATCCTGGTTGGTCATGATTTGCACTGATGCATTGCTGCTCATGTTTGGTTATTGGGAAAGATGGTGAATTTTGAATCCGGCTTTGATCAAGCAATGGACAATTTCATTAAGCAATTGTGATTAGCTCAGACTCTCATATTATTTCCAACCATTTCCTAGACTAATAAGGACAACCTGCTGTGTTGTGTTGCTGCCTGAGAAACAGAGTTCTTGCTGCTTCTAGCCAGTTTGGCTGTTTTTTTTATACCGCATTAGTTGGCAGAAATGTTGGTTTAATTTTCTTCATTTATTAGTTTCAAGCGTAACTAGATAGAGTCTTCTTTGATGCTAATATATATTTAAGATAACATCTGTAAGGAGAACAACATATAGCTAATTTATAGTGCTCTTTCCAATCTATTTGTTATTACTAGCTTTTGACCAATATTTGTAATGGAAACTGTAAAAACATTTCATAGAGTCATGTTGAGTGAGGCCAACGAATGTATCTGAATAAAACGATAGCATTTTCTGGTAGTCTGATTCAATTAACTCAAATGTGTTGAGATATTATGCTATGGTTGTTGCTTCCATTTTTTTTTTCTTCTGCTTCTCATACATGTGTTTTTCGATTACATGATATAGAATTCTTTGCTTATAGGCAAAAAATGAGATGCATAGATAGTTAATCTCTTGGATAGGGGTATTATATGCAGTGCAGTTAAATGCCCGTTTGTGTGCTCTCAAATTAAAGTTGAATAGTTCATATCTTTGGAGTGTTCTTTTGCAGGTATGTAGCAGTGGGAAATGAACCTTTTCTTTCATCATACAACGGTTCGTTCTTGAATGTAACTTTCCCAGCCCTAGAAAACATCCAAAACGCTTTAAATGAAGCTGGCGTGGGAGACATTATCAAGGCAACTGTACCTCTCAATGCAGATGTATACAACTCTGCCGCAGGCAGCTCTTTACCTTCTTCAGGAGTATTTCGAACTGACATAGGTGATCTTATGACTGCAATTGTCCAATTTCTAGCCAAGAACAATGCCCCTTTCACAGTTAACATCTATCCATACCTTAGTCTTTACCTTGATGACAACTTTCCTGTTAATTTTGCCTTCTTTGATGGTGGAAGCTCTCCAATTGTGGACAATGGAGTTCAGTACACAAATGTGTTTGATGCCAACTTTGATACATTGGTGGCTGCACTGAAATCTGTAGGGCATGGGGACATGCCTATATTTGTGGGAGAAGTCGGCTGGCCGACTGATGGTGACAAAAGTGCAACTATTGGTTATGCCAAGAGATTCTATGATGGACTTTTGAGGAGAATGGCTGCAAATCAGGGAACACCCATGAGGCCTGCTCTTCCTGAAATTTATTTGTTTGGGTTGCTCGACGAAGACTTAAAAAGCATTGCCCCTGGAGCCTTTGAGCGTCACTGGGGGATCTTTAGGTATGATGGACAGCCGAAGTTTGCAATGGACCTATCTGGGGAAGGCCAGAATACATTCCTGGTTCCAGCTAAAGATGTTAAATATCTTCCTCAAAAATGGTGTGTGCTCAATCCAAATGCCCAGGACTTGAGCAAGCTTGGCGATAACGTAGACTATGCTTGCAGTTTTTCAGACTGTACTGCTCTTGGATATGGCTCCTCCTGCAATAACCTAGATTCTCAAGGTAATGCCTCTTATGCATTCAATATGTACTTCCAAGTGCAGAACCAAGCTGCAAGGAGCTGTGTTTTCCAAGGGCTGGGAATGGTGACAACCCAGAATGCTTCTAGAGATACCTGCAATTTTATTGTGCAGATTGATTCTCCTTCCTGGTCGTCGTCCCCTTCATTACCTGTTTCATTACCTGTGGCTATAATCATGCTCGTACTTCGGTATGTTCTATCATTGAGATAATGGGGTGTTGTTTATCCTCCATTATACTTTAATCAGTTGATTTATTTATTCTTGTAAAACTTTTCATTTTCTTGGTACAGCTCTCCATTTGGCTTCTATTTTTTCTTTAGTTTGATGGGTTTTTTCCACTCTGTTTGATCCATTTATTTCAAGTTATACAAAAAACTGAAGAAGATGCAGTCCCATTCTTATGCCTGAAATGATTGGAAGTCCCAGAAAGTGAAATTTTTCAGGTGAATTCACCCCAAGAAAAGTATTTTCTGTGACAAAAATTAGCATTGTTTCTTTATGACAATAAAGTGAACATTACGAATCAAATATTATAACTGCACTACTAATTCCAAGTCGATGTATTTTCTGCACACAGAAGGGTGTAGAAGTGTAATTAAGCAGAGGAGATCCATATGCACTATTTTCTCATAATTTTCTTGATGGAAATTAATCTGGCTAGTTTGGAGAGCTCATGATTGTGGCAAATTTTTCTTTGCGCAAATCTTTGCTTGTTTGTTTTCAAGTTTTAATCGAACATATTGGAAAACTTTAAAGTATAATTTTACTCAAAATTTGGAATCTAAAAAAAATTGATAAATTATACATAAATATTTATAATCTTATTGCTCAAATTAAAGTTTTAATTAGTAATACATACTTAATTTAGGACTTCTAAATTAATTGGCCTTAAACAACTATTTATTTGGCCTTAAATAACTACTAATTTTAGAATTTTACTTATCTATTTTATTGTTAGGAAAATTTCATAGTTTTATTGGAACAAACATTATTAAAACATGATAAGTTCTATTTAAATATTAAAATTTTACTTAAACTAAAAGCTTTTAAGATTTTTAATTATTTTAACATAAAAGTAAAATTGTTTTCTTAGTTATTTTAATATTTTTATATAAACATTCACTTCTAACAGTATATATTTTTTGTTATAATTAGATCGATGTTCATTATTTGTATTAAAAATAAAATCAATTTTATTTTATATAGTTTAATTTGATATATTATTAATGTATATCTAATATATCTAACTAAATAGAGGAGAGAATTTTTGTCCAAATTTACTCTAAAGGGTATCTTTTATCTACTTAATTCTAAGGACATGCAATCTTTTAGAAATGGGTACTCTTACTCCGAAGACATATATATCTTTATAGAAGGGGTGTCTTCTTTTAAAATAATGTTCTTATGAGACGTGTCTTTTTATAAAATGATACACACGGTTAAAAAGGGTTATATCCGGGAGTTG
>JAVDBV010085760.1:0-23573 GCA_032619315.1 Piper longum | reverse complement strand
GGAGGTTTTCCGACCAGAGACGGTCGTTCCCGGCCTAGAAGTAGTGCCAAACTTGAACAGGGTGAAGTGATATTTGGATCTGGTTGGAGTTCCACCGGATTTAGTTGTCGTTGTCGCCGGGAAAAATCCGGCAAGAGACCCATCGGATAAGGGTGAAAATAGAACCGAGGAAACCAACAGCGAAGGCGGACCTTCGCGGCCTTTTTCCGACTAACGCCAGTTGTTCCCGGCCCTGAAGAAGTAACGGACGTGATTTTGGAACAGTGATTTACCCGTCCGAGTCGATTCCCACCTAATTCAGTTGTCGTTGTCGCCGGAAAAGACGACGCTAAAGTTTCCCGTTTCACACCTAAGCGGGTCTGTCGTGCCCAATTATTTGACCGAGTCCGTTTGTCCGTCAGATCAGTGACCATACCATTTGCCCACTAATTGATCAGACCCGCGAACAGGCTCGGACCAAGATCGCGTCCGAGACCCATCTGCTTCCCGGATTGGAATTGGTGCACCGTACACCACCTGTGGACAGGCGCACGCAGAGAGAAAAAGGATCATGTGCACGCCACCCGGCCTGGTCCAGCATTTATTTGGTTTGAACCAACCCGAGTGGTCCGGTTAAGTCCATTAAAGATTCGGAAATAATTTGAAGGCCTTCTACACCTCGGATAGAGGCAAAATTTGCTACCCCAACATTTTTGGATGCTCCGGACACAGTGGTGGGATTATTTTGAGTATTTGAAGACTAGAAATGGACGAACCATGGCATTGGAGTCAAACATCTCAAAGGCAATTTTATTTTGAGGAAGCAAAAATTCACTGTTTTGTATAATTTGTAAAATCCAAGGGGAAATAGTAGATTGTGAGTACTAATCTTACCGTGGACTGACTTAGGGATTCAAATTGAACCCTAAGGAACCACGTAAAAATTTCCTGTGTGTCATTTTGGTGCTTGTGACATTCTCATTTGTATTATTTTATTTTATCGTACTATCTCTTTGCGCGCCAAGGGCGCCTCGGTCCTACCGAACCCTTCAAACCCGGATCGAATCACTTGAACCGGTCACCCCTGGGGCGGACGATCCCGCGCCCGAACAATGTATATTCTAATTTTATAAATAATCTATTAGTAAATATTGAGATGGATTATAATAGTCTAATAATTGAGAGATACACTTATATTTTAAAAATAAGAATTGTAATTGAATAAGAAGATGGAGTATAATCATTTAATTTTTATTAATTTTTGTTGTATTTAGACTGGTCCAATATTCTACTTTTGTATGGATGCGTGATTTTTATTTCTTCTTTTATTAACAAGATACTATTAGATAAGATGTCAAATTATATATGACCTACATTAGAGATAATATCTAATTTTATTGATAAATTTTATCAAATAATAAGATAAATTATAATTTAATGAATAAATAGAGTATAATAATTTTTAATGTTTCTAATTGAATGAATTTCCTACTTTCTATACTATTTATTATTATTATTTTTACACTAATAAAATTAAAAAAAAATTAAGTTAATACAACCCACATAACCAGCCCAAGCATTTCTAGTCAAAGATTGGAGTGATGATGTATGTATCACAAGTATGTCAGGAGTCTAGCTTTGTCAAACATGCTCAAGTTTTTTTGGCAAATCATTATAAGTACATATAAATATTTTTTTTCATGCTGAATCGAATCACTTATGGTCAATCTTATATTTGATTTTATATTAATCCAAGATTCTTTTTTTTATATAATTATACCACTGTTCATGTTTTTTAGGGACTAAGACCAATCCGACGATTTTTTTTTTTTTTTTGCCACGCAAGAAAAGAGAACTTGTCTTTTTTAAAGATGTGGGCAATTTGCATTCTACTATATATTTATGTTTATTTTTTTTCATTCTTAGGCGTATGGTGTATTTCTGGTTGAAGCAACTTCAAACACTGCTTGGAAAAAAAATAAACCCCTTCAAACAGTGTGTTTATAAAATAAATAAATAAATGGTCTTCGGCCCTTCATAACCATATAAAACGAAAACAAAGCAAAAGGAAGCAATTACATTACTGTAGGTGACCCTTTGTGGGCAGCTAGGTATTGATTAGTGAACCGTGAACCATGCAAGTATATCACCCAAAGATGTGCAGAGCTCTAAAGAATCATACTTTGCTTGGATTCATAATTTAAAGAAAAATAGATAATCTGGCCAATGCTCCTCCGACGCCATATAGATTATATAAAATGGAATGACGATAAATATTTTTTAGCAATTTTCAAAAAAAGATTGAATCTTGACTGAAAAAATATCATCCTTTGAATAATGAATAAGTTTAATGGTAACATGAAGAAGCTAACCATATGACAGATGCATGAAATTATATACATCTAACATTTGTGATGTCTTGTATCCGTCTAAGTGGGTTCCAACATTGAGTCAACACTCATTGTATACAGGAAACGATCCAATAGGCTTTAACCATGTGTACGTAGACAAAATTCATTTTTTGATGAATATGCTACCTCTACACAAACATGCTTCTTGTATTATTTTCAACTTGCAAATGTTCAAGAAGGATTCAAAAAAAAAAAAAAAGATAATGGATAACCTAAATATCTACCAGAAACATAGTTTGGCTACTGCAGAGGCTCTCTGAAATAACTCTATGCTTTCAGTGATGCTGGTTCTCATCGCAGTCACTAGCTCTTCCAATTCATATGCGAAGAACTTGGGGAATGGCGGAATAAGATACTCAGGGTAGCGAATGTTCATTTCCCCTAAAATCGGTGAGTGCTTCAGCAACAAGTTTACCAATGAACCTGTCACACACATATAGCCTCAAATGTCTCTTTCGAGATTCTGGAGTTGATTGCTCCTAAGAAACCCAATCCATAGATGTTTGCAAGTTCAATTGTCTTCAGTTTATGTAATTTGCCAGAGAAACATACATCCATTAACATCCATGCGCCAATTTCACCGTTGTTCTCTCCATCAACATCTGCTTCATACCATTCAGTATCCCAAAAGTCGTATATGATGAAATCAGATAGACGTTTATCAATGATAGAAGACCACAAGTATGCTTCCTGATTAACTCCATCCCAAAAACCGAAATTAATAGTAAGAGACTCAACTTTAGGAGAAATTGGAAGTAACTGAGAGAGTCCCAATATCTCACACTTAAGCAATGGCAGACTCAAATTGAGGCATTTTACATTAAGTGTAGGAAATGGCTCGCCACTCAATCTACTCGATGATAGAATCTGAATGCACCAACTGCATAATTGCATCTTCTCACATGTAAGACTGCCAAAAAGGTCCTTCAAGGAAAGCACATATGGCTTACTATATATCTTCACGTCAATTTTTTCTTCAACCAGAGATGAAACATTTCTCAAAATGTATCTGGACCTCGCAACTCCTTCCAGCTTCAATACAATGTGTTCGGTGCATAAAGCTTGAACATGTAATCAGCCCTAGAACCAAAATTACCAAGGCAATCTCTGACTTTTAAGATTTGCACAGTTGGATTTGTAATATGAACACACACCTTAGAATCTGCATTACACTCAATGAGGAACACTTCTTCAAGGGCAGGACACCAGGAAGTAAATTTCTCAAATGAACGACGTGAGAAAATGTCTTGAGAAAGACTAACCGTTCTGAGAGAGCTCAAACATACCGAACCAACCACCTTAAGTTCAATACATTGCAAGTAGAGAGATGTGAGAATTTACCGCAGAATAGCTCAGGTGGCATTTTGTAAAGTTCCATTGGATTCCATAGACCCAACCATATCCTTTCGACATCACTGTCAATGGCAAAGCGTATCGAAGAGTCGATTTGTGTGGCACGGGCCATATAATTATGGATATTAAGGTGCAATTCTCGAATCTTAGGACCTTTGTAATGAGCCGCTACACTGTCCACGACATTTGCGGAGGCCCTGACACCATCATCCGAGGTCTTGTCATTATCAACCGCGAAAACCAGAATGACCATAAGTATCACCACCTTCTCGACAAACCATGAGTTTATGCTCATAAAGTCCAATATCCTAAGCAAAAGATCATCACTCAAATCACTCAGCCGATCCATGCCATCACTATCCAAAACCCCAACTTTCCTAAGCCCCGACGCACCCATGAATAACCCAAATTCGAGCAATAGCAGACAGCCTTTACGTCCTAAAAATCACACACTGACAATTCGTCGAACATCTACAAGGCAAAACGCAAACAGGTGAGGCAACATTCACAACGCTTTCAATCACCTATATAAAACAAATCTTAGCATCCTAAAAATGGGTTCAAGAAGCATTATCTATGCATGTATGTTAAAAGATTTATTAAAAAAGAAAACAAGAAGTTCATTAGATATGGTAAGAGAAGTAACGCATACGTATGTTTAGCAGCTGTTTATATCTCCTAGCGATGATGGAAGACTCAACAGAGCCGTGAATGAATACGACCACTACATCGATTCACCTAAAGCGGCCATGAAAGCAAGAGTGGAAAGCCTAATCGTGTTCATAATTATACTTAATTTATATATATAATAATTAACGCGATATCATTTTTTATATAAAACATATTACATATAAATATTTTTATAAAGCTTTTTTTTTTATAAAGCTAATTATTTTAAAATTTTCATATAATTTGTATTATTTTCTTGCAAACTAAAGTAAACTTTCCCCCCCTTCAAATGCATCACAAGAAGTTGGGGACTTTTATGAACGATACTTATACAACTAAAATACAAATTTTTAATCAAACACAGCCGACTTTATAGCTAAAACAATCAATACAAACACAAATAGGAACTTACCAATTTTTTGCTTTGCTGTAGCGCAAAGGCTTATAAGCCTCTATATATAGAGGGTATGAAATCTCAGTCATCAAGTAAATAACAAGATAAGCACAACTTGTAGTTCCAATTGTAACTTACTGTCCACATAAGGGGACAACTAATTAGTTTTCTCCTTGTTTCAACTCCATCCTGAGTTGCTTGAAAATTAAAAAACAACATGAACAACAACTCCATCCTGAGCCGTAGTCAAAATAATAACTCTTTTTTCCATGAAACAAAAGGGGCAGGATTGTTGTCATGCACAACCTTTGCCTCTTGCCATAATTTCTCTTCTCCACAACTAATTACTACCATTTCCGCCCAAGTGGCAATTGGCAAATGGCAATGAGTGAAAGGGAACAAGTTTGCATATGCGTAGATATACATCGATCATTCCTTTGATGAAGGAATAGCTAGTTGTTAACATCCTCGCATCAATCCCAGAATAACTGCCCCTCAGTCCTCGCCATAGAACACAAAGAACAAAAATGTTAGGACCATGGCCAATGTTCGAATTAAGCCGCTAAGGATGGCCGCTGACCTCTATCCAACTGCAGCCTAGAAGCTTTGCACCCATTTTTTTCATGGCTAACCTTATCCTCATGGCATCCTCCCATCTTCCTCTTGACGCATACACCCCCGCAAGCAACATGTAATTGCCCGTGTTATTCGGCTCCAACAGAAATAACTTCTCCGCAACACTCTCTGCAATCTCCACATTACCAAATATCTTGCAGGCTGCTAGTAATGCCCCTAATGCTCCACCATGGGATGCCACTGGCATACTCTCCACCATCTGATAAGCTTCCTTGAGCCTGCCAGCACGGCCAAGCATGTCCACAATGCAAGCATAATGATCAGGCCCGTGCTCAATGCCGTACTTCTCCACCATCATGTGCCAAAACCCTAATCCCTGGTGAACTAAACCAGAATGGCTACAAGCCGTCAAAACCCCAACAAATGTGATATGATCTGGCTTGACACCGTCGAACTGCATCTTTTCAAACACCTCTAGGGCTTCCGTTCCATCCCCATGAGAGGCAAGGCCGGCAATGAGAGCACTATAAGAGTAGACATCCGGCCGAGGGACCTCATCAAACACCTTACAAGCTTGTTCCATGTTGCCACACTTAGCATACATGTCTACCAAGGCAGTGAGAACCTTCTCATTCCTTTCAATCCCATGCTCATCAACATAAGAACCCACAAACTCAGCTAACTCAGAATCCCCCAACTGCCCTACTGCCGAAATCACCCCAGTCATCAACGCCGGATCAGGCTTCACATTCTCCACCTCCATAACCCTAAAAAGCCCCAGTGCCTCCCTAGGCTTGCCATTCTGCGAGTACCCGGTGATCATGGCCGACCAGCTGATCAAATTCCTCACCGGCATTTCATCGAACAAGGACCGAGCTTGATCAACCAGACCATTTTTCATATAACCAACAATCATGGTCGTCCAAGACACCACATTCCTCTCCACCATCCCATCAAACACACCCCTCGCACACCCCAATTCGCCGCAATTCACATAACCAACAATCATCGCATTGTACGATATCACATTCCTCTCCGGCATTTCGTCGAACAGCTTCCTCGCTGACGCCATGTCCCAGCCCGCCCTCGCATGGGCGCTCAAGACTGCATTGAACGAGACCGTATCCCTCACAATCATTTCACCAAACACCTTGTAGGCACAACCAATCACCCCGCACTTCCCATACACATCGATCAAAGCGTTCGAAACCGGCAGAAAAGCCTCGAACCCACTCCTCACAACCCGTCCGTGGACCTCGCCGGCGGACCTCAAATCGCCGATCGCAGCGCAGGAGTTGAGGAGGAAGGGGAAGGTGAAGTTGTCGGGGGCGATGCGCCGGGAGACCATGCGGCGGTAGAGGCGGAGCGGCTCGGAGTGGAAGGGGGGGTCGGGGAGCTTGGAGAGGGCGCGGATGGCGCGATTGAAGAGGGAAAGGGCGGGGGACGCGACGGAAGAGACGACGAGGAGGGCGGCGGCGGGGGCCGCGAGGGCGGCGTAGAGGAAGACGAGGGTGGCGGCGAGGGAGTTGTTCTGGTGGAGGTGGGCTCGGATGATGTGGGCGTGGGACTGCTTTAGGTGGGGGAGGGTGGTGCATGCTTTGAGGAGGGTCGCGAGACGGTCGACTTTGTTGTTCCGGTGGTGATGGTAGGTACGGCGGAGGAGGCGGTGGTGGTCGCCGGCGATTGGGAAGACGCCGGCGAGGGTGGTGGCGGACGCGGACATTGGACGGTGGAGGCTCGTGACACATTTTGTTTGTCGGGCAGGAAAATATCGTGTTGCCCTACTAACGATTTATTTCATAACTAAGATTCGAACTGTTCGATTTGGGGTCAAAGTCAAACTAATGCTGCTTTGACTTGATTATTAGAATATCCACGCTTTGGTCAAATGTTTTCTACAATGTTTATTGTTTGTTAGGACCGATTACTCTGCGAGATTTTCAACAATGAAAATGCAAATTAGTGTAGAAAAATGCTCCTGCGATTATTTATCTGTGTGTGTATTTCGACGAGCATTTGATATGATCTATTTTTTACTTATTCAGTGGGCAAAAAATGAGCTGCACAACATCGATTTAGCATTACTTGTAATTGTATAGCCCTTGCAAAAAGCACAAATTAAGGTATATAGTTGCCATTTTCCTTTTTCTTAATAAGTAACAAATTATTGGTCAAGAAAAATAGCAAACAAGGTCGTCTTCGTTGGGTTGGATATAAAACACACTGGAAGCTTTGGGGAAAAAATTATCAAGCTCCATGATAGATGTTCCCTCTTGTTATTCACGTCAATGCAGAACCGCCACGAGATTGAGATGGTTTCTGTTATGGCAAATTCGTTGCAAACTTCATCAAACCCATTTGTGCACTGACAAGAGGCTTAGAAGGGTTCCAAATTAAAAGATGCATTAACAACTATCTTTGCATGTTTTGGACACCTTTGCTTCACATTAAAACCATTTGCTCTCCATATTCTCTAGAAATTAGAACCACACCTATGGCAATTATCTTTTTTACTAGTGCAAATTACACAATATCATAAGTTCATTACGAGATGATTATTTTTTCTGAAAAAATCAACGGCTGAAATAATACCATACAGATGCATATGCTTAAATTTCAAGAGCAGAAATGAAGATTAGGAGTCATCCCTGATCAGCTTTTCGTGTTAATTTGCAGTGCACATGGTTGAGAGATTTTGACACAAGAAGCTCACTTACGTAGTATTCACATGAGAAGATAGATTAGGAAAAAGAAAAAGAAAAAAACCCCCTAACTATTGACAAAGAAATAACATAAAATGCATAAAAAAACAGAACATGGATTTGGGACTCGAACCATTTATAAACAGAAAAAATGGATAACAAGCCCTAATCACATCAATCAATAAAACCAAGTATAAAATGTCTAGAACAGCTTTATCCTCGTTTCGATTGGGCTCCTGCATATGGGGCATGTTGCAAGGCTGGGTCCACACTCGGAACAAGTCTGCAAAACCAAATGATATTCTTGTCTTATAAGTGAATATTTTTTGTTCATCTAACAATAACACACACCAGTCAATTAATTGACAACATTAATCAGAAAGCAGCAGAGTTAGAAAAGAACTTCCACTGTGTCATTCTTTTCGGCCATTTGCTTAATCTAAATACCAGCGACATCACCAGATAACCTTGCTATGATTTGACTGATAGACTTAATGATCTAAGACTACAATACTTGTGAATTAACTGCCTAAATCATATCTTATGCATCCAAAATAGTAGTTCAGTCAGCCAATCCTCAAATGAGAGTTAACTATTACTGAACCGGACAAAAAATTTGCCTGAATTCTCACCTGATGCCCACACCCGAATGCCATGTCTTTGGGGTTTGTTAAACAAATAGGACATTCCTGCCAAAAAGAAAATAGGGCATCAACACCAAGCCATTCACAGTATGCCAGTAAGATCTACATATTTTCATATACAAGTACACAAGAATTTGCTTATCAGTCATATTCTAACAAATAGATAAAATACCTGGTTGCTCCTTGAAGAACTTGCATGAGGTGCCGTGGCCACATATGTGTCGTAACCGGCCAAGGGAGAGGAATGTTTAGGGGAAGTGCTGTACTGTGAAGTTTTTTGAGGGCGAAAAGAAGTGTTAACTGCTCTTAGACGCGGAGGAAGTGGCACCCTCAGTGGAGATCTGCCTTTTCGCCGCCTGTTGAATCACAGAAGAACAGTTAGTGGCCATGAAAATAAGCTTCAGGTCATCCTTTCAAGAAGAGATAAGACCACCAATACAAATGCGAAGAACAACTCTAAACATCATAAGAAATTACCCAAGTATCCTCAGCTCTTGCGTTGCTCTATACTGTGATGGTATTTCCATTAGGGCAGCGAGAGCAAATGCAGTTTCTTTCCTTGAAAATGGAATATTCTTTGACATAATCTCTGTGAAATTTACAAACTGAAGAAAAAACACGGAATATTTAGCTATTACACCATCATAAACATGCATGTGACAGTAGGCACTACTCAACAGCAAAAGGGGGAAATAAAGACAGCACACCTATATATTATTATCCTTACCATGGCTCTATCATATCAATTCATTTCCCATATTTCCATTACAAATTCAAAATCTCCACAATTAATCTTTTTCAATTTCTAATGACCAAAATTAGCAAGATATTTTTCTTTTATAGGTCAACTTGAAGGGCATAGTTTTTTTCCCAGGTAGTCTTGAATCCAACATAATTTCATTCTATTTTAGCACAAATTTTAGCTTGCTACAACCAAAGCATATGCATATTTCCAATACTACCTGAAAATTATCAAATGCTCGAGCTGGAATGTTATCATCAAATTCCCGCATCATAACCCATGGTCCATCACCAACTCCAACTAAAATTATTGATAGAGGATATTCACTGAAAGAAAAAAAAAATTGATAAATGTATGGCAATCATAAAACATGTCCCACAAAAAACAGGAAATTTACCTAGCCTTAACAATAGCATCAATTGTATCTTGCTCTTGGGGACTCAAATGGCCAGCAGAAGTGTCAACACTTCTAGTTACCTAATCCAGACAAAATGTAGTCAATAACTTTTTTCAGATGTCATTCAAAACAGATGCTCTACGCTATTAACAAATTATATAATTGCACTTACAGGCACATGTTAACAGAAGAAAAAAAAAGCCAACAACTAATCAAACAAATACCTGTCCATCAGCAATTATAAGAAGTACATGGTATTGTCCACCACTCTCTTCAACAATAGTCATCGCCATCTCAATGATAGGAGCAAAAGAAGTAGGTCCTGTAATAGAGTAACATAATTGCTCAATAATAGCAGCGAACAATACCACAATTCATAAATAAAATCGAAAAAAATAGGTCCAGCACCATGAACAATTCTCCCAAAAAATTTTCAGCAACGGACAAAGATGAACCATGCATTGATCATCATCATTTACAATTACAATAAAAATGTGGCCAGGGGAATGAAATTTTGTTTCAACGTATTTAATCAATCAATTCTATGTTTGGATAATGTAGTTTCATATCACATTTCCCTAAACTAATTATTTATGATTGGGTGGCTGTGGACAAAGATAATTTTCAATATCACTTCTGATAAATAATGACACTTTTGCTTTGCACTTCTCTTTAGACAAACACCAAGAATATACATTTCTTCACAGTTGTAGTCGTAGCTCATATTTGGACATAGCTAAATCATTCAAGGCAATTTTCTCACAGTTTATTTTTTCATGTTCGCCACTTCAACCAATTATCTCATGAAGTCATTTTAACATAATGAAAATGATTCTCAACATCACTTCTTACAGATTCCATTAAATTATGCTTTTGATTTCCACTATTCTTTAGAACAAAATGATGAGAATATACATTCTTCATAGTTGTAGCCTTAGGTCATTTTTGGGCACAGTAAAATAATTCAAGGCAATTTTGTCATAGTTTATTTTTTTATAATTGCCATTAGTTTGCTCCTCCTAGTCTGGACCACATATCAAGTGCAATCACTCCTCACCACATAGTTTGACTCTTTTTAGAGTAGAACAACACACTTCGATCAGTAGCAGTTCTGTGGAACTTCCCTTCAAAATTGAATGCTAATACATAGATGATGAATATTTTAATACATGCAGCTGGTTTTACTTCTCCTGTCCATCCTTAAAAGAGTTCCAAATTGGTGCCTTTATCATGTTGTCAATTAAAAAGCAAAATGTTTCGAGAAAAAGCTTCACTCAGCTCACATGATATTTTTAAAGTCTTTTAGATGTCAGTTTTTCCTAAAAGAAAAATAAGCACGAAAGGAAGTTAACATTTTGTTGCCAAAACTGATTTGTGAATTTCTCATCTGCAAGCATAAAAAGGTAATAATCGTATAAACCAGACCTGCTAGATTAACTTGAGCAGCTATTTCTCTGTACTGTGACAATGCTTCTTCAAAGCCATGACAAGGGCTCTCATCATGATAAAAGCTGAAAACATCTTTATCATGAGTGAGTGCTGCAATTAAACAAGTGTTATTTACAATGAACATAAGGTCCTGATCAATAGTAACATATTCAGCAAAGGAATTACCATCTCCAAAGCCAAAGCAAGGGATCAAGTTGTCCTCGTCAAATGTCGACAACGTCTTTCCAATTATTGATATTGCTTGTTCATATGGATTTGGCACTTCCCCAATATGATGTAAGCTGCGGTGATTGAATGACATTTTACCTGGTACAAGAGAAGGCTAAATTGAGGATAAATGCAACAGGTACATTTACATAAAAATGAAGATAAAGAATAAAAAAAAAAAGGAAAATTCGCTAGTCGCAGACCTGTCCACTCGTTGCTCTTTGTAAAATCAATACCAACTATTAAATTGGATGACTCAAGTCCAGCTCGTGAAAGAGCATCAGTTACCTGTTAAAAGAATAAGAAAGAAATGCGTATGTCTAATTTTTTTCAAATAAGAGAAGTAGTGCTCCAGTCAGATTCAGTTCAAACTATAAATATTAAAATTATTTCATAAAGATAAGTATAACTTTTGCCGATAACTTTAGTTCCTTAGACATGTAACCAGGTTAATCCTCGGCAAAAAAAAAAAAATTTAATTATTTTGTTGCATATAAACCATACAATCATAAAAAGCACAATACACTATATGCTCTAATGTAATAAATCATCCTAAATACTTTGTCTGACATGAATCCTTCGAACCTGTTCTAATGAACTGTAGTCGTCCTCGATCTTCGAATATTTCCTGTCCAGGCGTCGCTGTGAAGTCGTATTTGAAGTCGGATAGTGCTGAGCCGGTGGTGGTGGTGGTTGAGGGTCATAGTGTGGCGAAGAAGAATAGGTTGGATAACTCGAAGCATAGCCGTGCGGAGTAGCATGCGGAAGATAGTTATGAAGATTCTGACCCCAGGACGAAGAACCAGAACCGAACGAAGAAGATTGAGAAAAGCGTCCTCTTTCTTCTTTTGAACTCCCTCCACCCATCAAAGCAAAAACCCCTCAAACCTCACAAACGATCGCAGCAACCTCAATCCCCAAATACAACACCTTTCGAGCTTTAACAAGAAGCCAACCTCCCTGCACGCAAAACCAAATTGCATCGACAATTCAATAACTCTTTTCCCACAACACGCCACCCAAAAATTCCAAAACCGAAATCCAGCAATTCCTGCCCCAGCAAGATCCAATCTTTTTCCCAGGCAAGTTCACAGCACCACCCAACACAAGAAAACTAGCGAAGAACAAGTCTCAAAAGCATACAAATGGCGGTCTCCCGGATTCAAATTGCTTGCACCCGACGACTTCTGGAAATACGAATCAAGATCCAATCTTTTTCTGTACGTAAATAGTAAATGCTTAGCACCGCCTAAAACTTGGAAAATTAAGCAGGAAGTACGCAATCAACGGCACAAGTAGCCAGTGTTGGACTCTGGCAGCGAAAGATGTCGACTTTGGAAGAGCGCCAACGAAAAAATCAAAAAAAAAAAAAGGAGGGACGAGGGAAAAAGCTTAAGCAGCAAGAACGCGGTGTGAAAGGTGACAAAGGCGGGTACGCCGGAGAGGGAAGAGTCAAAACAGAAACCTTGAATGCGAGAAGGACGGCTCTTCCAGAAGAAGTAAAAGCCGTGCCAACCCGGGAAACTTCAAAAGACGACGAATGAATTGACTAGGAGCGCGGGTCGACTGAGTACCGGGATGTGAAGATCGCCAACGGGGTCAACGCCGCCGACGTCGAAGTTGCAGCCGTGGAGGGAGGAGATATGCAGACGACGACCACGTAATCTTTCTGTATAAATTTACTGAAAAGGTGTTATAGTCTAAACTTTACTATTTTAGGAACATATATTCACATTTACGATTTTAGGGTACATATTTTTTAAAAGACAATTTTACCCTTACCCCTCAATTTTGGTTTGTTGTTGGCCCCCTGTTGAAAAGATCATTTTGATCCGAAGGGTGAAGTCGCTCTTTTCTCAAATTTATTCCCTTCAAATCATAAATATAGACAAAGAGTCTCCCAGAATCGTAAATTTACTCTTTCTTTTCGTGAATTGTTTAGGTGTAAAATGGGTATTTAATAACTGTTTTGTTTTGTTTTGTTTTTTTTGTGTGGGTAAACAAATGGGATGATGTGCGAGCACGGCAATGGACGGATCTGGCCAAGTGGAGAAGAAAAACTGGTTATGAGCTGTGGCTTTGAAAGTTCCTCGAAGATATACGTGCGATAGCTTTGCATGGATTTTCAAAGATGATCATGCTTGCATGGAAATAAGAAATATTGATTATGCTCGCACTGGCACGGAAGAAAATTTTAAAAGAAAGACTTGATCGAAAGTTCGGCGAAGATACATGACGCTACTGCATGATTCATGATAATGATGAAAGAAAAAATGGCTTGATTAAGTTTGATGATCTATAAAGCGTGCGGAACATTTCATTAAAAAAACTCGATCGAAGAACAAATTTAAATAGAGCAAGTTAGTTCACTATAGCAAACGAATAGTAATTGTATGCTTTTTTTGAAGCTTCCCCGAAAATTAGAACGTAGTAGTGCATGCATGGCTTTGGTGTTATAGGTTTTGATATATGTACGATTATAAATAGAGGTTATTAATCTAGATTCATCCCATATAGCAATGATCATTTCCCGTTTATCATAACGTAAATAGAAGTGTATATATATGTATATAATGGCATAGTATATGTAAAAGGTGCTTTAATCAACGACCTTTGTCTGCTTAATGAGAACTAAATATGTATAAGATAAAGTTCTCTCCTTTTTATCTCCTCCAAGCAAAGTTCTCTGTCTTTTTATCATGAGAAAGTGATGAAAAGAGATTGGAATCAAGAATCAAAGGATTATATGGGTTGCTTTGGGGGGAAAAAAAGCATTCTACGGGTGGTTGTCAGCTAAGATGCAACGAGAGTGCTACTTTTGCCATTAAATTGACCTTATATAAAGCAGACTTTTTGCTTTGTGAATTATTAAGATATAAGGTCCTTCTTTTGTACAGGAAAAGATTGTCTCCTATACATTTGTATGCCCCTATTTCCACGATAGTGACCCGATTAACAACCCAAATCAGCATTCTATCTTGCTTATTATGTATTTGCGGCGCAATCATATAAGAATATGTACACACTTAAGACTCTTGACCAACATCTCTGCCGTCTTATACAGTTCCTTGTTCCAAAGCCAAATGCACAGCTTTTATCACGAGGAAAACATGCGTTTTATCCAAACTTTTCTAGCCAGTCTTGCTTTAGAAGAACCGAGAGCTGATGGAACATGCAGTTCTATCTGTTTATCTCCAGCTACGTGGTCGAAATACTGCTGGCCTGCATCACACAGCATGATGATCATTTCGTATGAAATGCAAGCCATAAAGAAGACGATCATTTTGCACTATGACTCCGGTTCCACACCTAACGAACGTCCTTCACCAACCTTGCTCTCAGCTCTATCACACCATTTATTGTTTTTAAAACCTTACTAGTTTCTTTGAATTGGAAGAAGACGTGCCAGTGTTGTTCCTATTGACAAAATGACAGGTTACTTCTGCAGGCTGGCAAAAATGATGAGCAGACAATATTAGATAGTGTTTGATTAATTTTTATGCTACAATCAACTCTCTATGGGCCGATAGCGTGCATTTATTGAAATCTTCAATCATCAAATAAAGTAGCTACTAATTAAATATGAAAATCTCAGTCACAAAACTACAACGCTACCGCCTCTAAACCTTCTGTTAATATTAAACAATGGGTACACAATATTCTTTCAAGAGTTCACAATAACACACGCGACCGTGTACATTCAATAAATATTAACAATTATATAAATTTTACCAGTATTTTAAAAATAAAAAGTCAACTACAAATACTCCTCTTTGAGCATTAGAACACTCAAATAAACTTTTGTCTTCTTGGTCTTTCGTAATTTACACCTCGAATTCCTCATTCTTCTTTGTCCATGTTCATATCTGTCAACTTATAATTCACCTTAAATTTCTGGTACTTCTTTGTCCAAGTTGGAGTGTATCAACTTTTCACGTTATCTTACTGCTTTCTCATCTTCCTTCTACGACGAGGGGCTCCAACATTTTGAGCACACAGGGCACATAAATTCTCTGGATGTCAGGTAAACGATGAATTTCTACGTTCACGCCCATGAGAAATAGTTTTGCAGAATCTTCAGGGCCCAATTTGAGTACTGAGGCCTACGTACTACTTTATGGGCCATGGTTATGGGGTTTGAAGTATCCACTACTCTAATATCCAATTGATGCCATGTTTCGGACGAAATAGATTTCCAAGAAAATTAATTAGTAATCAGTCATATAACCTTAATAATAATTTACTAATCCATTTGAATTTTCTTTCCTCAAAAGCCTAGTTCCTTTTGAATAGCTCAGAGGTACCGGTTTTACTTGTTATTCATTAGAACATTGCATGGGAGTTAATTGAGACTGCGACAATATCATGTGTTAGAACGTAGAAACAATATATAAACATCACAGGTTGGTATCCCAAAGAAAACCTTCAAGCAGAGACAGAACTGGTGAAAATACAGTGAAAGTAAAATGTAACTTCTCTTGTAAGAAATAGTTTGGAGATTTTCATCTCCAAACTATTCTAGATTGCGTTGTTCTGTGATTGGCTAGTAAGCACAAAGAACCCCGGAAAGATAAAGCAGGCTAGTTCTTACTTCTTTGCTTCTTACGACTCTGTCTATCTTGTCATGGAGGCGCTTGGACTTCCCTCCCTCCCCACTCCCACCCTCGCTTTCTCGTCTTCTCACCACCTCAAAGCCCGAAAACTCTGCTCCACGGCCAGCCCATGGCTCCACAGTTGCTGCCCATTTCCGCCGAAGGTCAAAGCTCTGCACATAACCCAGCATTTAACTGTAAGAAAGCTATATAAGATGTGTTTTGCCGTGTCTACTTCTTTTTTTTTTTCTTTTGATGTTGAGATCTTTGCAATTTGGAGCTTATACGTCAGTTTTCATTTTTTTTTTTTCCTAATGGGTATCTCTTTATTTTTTTGATTCAAGCGCTCTGCTGTGAAGATGGTAGCGAACGACACTGAAGAAATCGAACTAAAGCAGATGAGAGAAATGTCTGCGGCCAGGAAGAGATGGGATGCTCTGGTATGCAGTTTATATTTTAGAAAGCTTGCTTCTTTCTGATTATTTTTTTATATAAAATATGGAACTTCGACTATGGGAAATGTGATGTGTTAATTCGGACAATAAGTAGTTTTCCATATTGTTAAGTACTATTACATATGTGTAGCATTATGGTTGTTTGCAAGATTGCTTCCTATTAGTTTTTTTTTTTTTCATGCCTTTTTATTTACTTGATTACTTTCATATGGAAAGTGTTGATTAGAGCTGATCTACACTATGCTGATCGTGCTTTCTGTAAGAATTGCCGTTTGAGTTGTGACCCTTGAAGCCAGAATAAAAAGAAGTGTTACATTGAAATTGTAATGGCTCACCTGAATATGAGCATGTCTGAGTTCCTATTTGAGATTTCTTTGGGGTTGAACTTGTGAATATGATATATAGTAGAATGCTGAAAACGTTGAATTCAACCTACAAACTCAATTAGATATAAGCAGACACACAGGTAGAACCATAGAAGTTGTCATCGTCTTCTAGGTCCTGCGTTAACATTATGAACCAATTATCTTTTTGAAATTAGCCTAATTTCGCTAGGAGCAATTAAAATTCATACAATTATCAGTCCTTCCGACTTAAAAACTGGTAAATAATGGTGGATCACTTTGTACATCTGTAAGTGCTCTTGTAAATTACTGTCTAATTCTTCCTGTTTGTATATCTAGATAGGCGAACAGAAAATCAAAGTTCTTACCCCAAAAGAAGCTGGATATGCAATTCAACTATCGAATACAAACTTATTGGACGTCAGACCTTCCATAGAACACAAGAAGGTGTGTGCTTGCCTTTATTTTTTAGTTTCAAAAAATTCCACAGTCTCAGATGTCTTTGACATTTACCTACGTTGATAAGGGCAGTTTTTACTCTCTCTCTTTTATGGGCAGGCTAGGGTTAAACGTTCCACATGGATCCCAATATTTGACGTCGACAATAATTTCGACATTGGAAATATATCCAAAAAGATTACTAACTTTGCAATGGGTATGAGATCATCTTCATTACTTCCATTTTCGTTTTTCTTTTTACTACATAAGGTTTCATCTCTGCAACAGTGAAAATGGATACAAGTGGAACTTTCATTTAACCATTGGTGACTATTGGTTTTAAGTTTTTAACAAAAGGTGAATTTGCGACTCAATAAGTTTAGTTGCATTTTATGAAAGGCGGACTTACTATTTACCTGCTCAATTCTAGAAAAATTAACACTAAATATTGCTGAATTATCTGAATCCGAAGTGGCTTTTGTTTTTTTGGCTTGTTTTATACCTGCTTATATTATGTTTTGTCTATGATTTGTTTTCTTACTGTTTAAATTTAAACTTATTTTCTCAATAGAACGTTCGTAGAACCTAACAAGTATTTTTCTTGCAGGTGGTTGGTGGAGTGGTTCTCCTGTACTATTTTATAATGAGTATGCTACTGACATACCTGTTCCTGGATTATTTTCTCTTATGTTCTGTTTCCTTTTTTTTACTATTTCATAAAAAAATTCTTTTCTAGCAAATTTGTTTCACAAGTTGACGAAAAGTTTCCGAAAGATGCTGAGCTCATTGTTGCTTGCCAAAAGGGATTAAGGTAGCAAGAAATGCTTTAAGTTGGATTTGCTTGATTGCCTCTGTGTTCAATGGATGCATCATGCACGGCCTTCTGTTTATTTTGATATTTAGAATTTTATTTGATATTTCTTTGTTATGCTCCTCTTGATAATTGAATCCAATGGTTATGTTGTGTACTTGCATGTCTGAACTCTGATTTAGTAGTTCCTGTATTGGACAAGCCATTTAAAACTGCCATACAGTCATACAGATGTGCTTTTACTAGCTTTGTTCTAGTACCTCAGATCCCTTGCCGCTTGCGAGCAACTGTATAATGCTGGCTACAGGAACCTATTTTGGGTTCAAGGTGGTCTGGAGGCTGCCGATGAAGAGGTGAACAATTCTATATTGAATTGCAATTCCCACTTCTTACTTATTCAGTAAAGCATGCTCCCGTGTACCTTTGAGCTAGGATTTTGAACGAGAGGGTTCACAGCCATTCAAATTTGCTGGAATTGGAGGCCTCTCTGAGTTTCTGGGGTATATGATTTGGCCATTATCTAAGCCTTTTAATGAAACAAACGGTTGTAAATTTCCTTCAACTTGTTAAGAAATTCATCACATTTTTTTGAATGGATAATAGTTGGACGGATCAGCAAAGGTTTGTAGCTTCCAATGAAGGAATTGGGTATAGACTAGTCTTCACAGGCCGTTTGGTAAGAATCCAATTGATATAACTGCATAACTGCCGGAATATTGTGTTTGAATGAAGCTTATCTTATAAGTGTGTGGACAGATTGGACTTATTATCTTAGCTGATGGATTGTTCTTGGGAGCTCAACAAGTTGGCCATTATATTCAAGAACTTAGGTCCCATTGAGATTGGATCAGCTTATCATATTTTACATTGCAAGCCCTTGAGTGCTCTCTCCATTACACACTTGCCATCCAGCTTAAGGTGCCAAGAGCTAACTCATCCAACAAATTTTGTATATTGTTAGTCAATATTAGCTTGTGCTTAGCGAAATTTTATCTTTTCAAAAAATTAGGGATACAGTGCTGTTAGTGGATATTCAGCAGATTTGAACCAGGCATTGATACTAAGGATGATCAGTGAATTTTGGTGCCACATTTTTCTTATTCAAATGAGACCAGATTGCTATGGTCAGAGGTTGTCAATGTCTAATAACCGTCCCTGTTTTTCTGAACTTCTCATGAGGTTTCCATTTTAAAAAAAAAAATAAGCAAAAGAAAAAAGGTGTGTTATGACGGATTCCAAAAACTAATACAACATTGCTCTGGTACATGAATATAATATCTCTACTTATTTGTGAGAATCTAATATGGATTGTGGAAGTCTTGATTCTGGTCATTACAGCCAGTGAAAAACCTTATAAATCTCTGAATCACTGTCAGTAACTGTAAATTTGATCAAAAATCACTTCATCCTGAAGGAGAAAAAATTATCAAACATAAATACATAAAGTATGATAATCTAGGCAATATAGCTTCCCTATATCATGCATGCTCAACGTTTTGTTTTGCATCTCTTGCCTGCCAAGATGCCACCAGGTGAACCTCTGAGCATAATTGTACAGTCTGCGTGCATCCAGTAGGAGAAGTGGAAGAGATTCCCATAATCAGACCTTGCTCTAAAGAAGCCCTTCACCTTAAACATCACACTGTTGTTCTCTAACTGCCTCCTGAGCCGCTGGGCATCACCGGAAGGAAGAAGCACTTGGCTGGACACTAGCTGAATGTCGGCCAGCGTCGACTCCCTGCTCCCTTGGTAGAAGGCCTCCACTGCTCTGGTGGCAACCAGAGTTTTCATATAGTAAAGATCAATCTCCACATAGTTGAAGGCCAGGCCAATCTTCTTGTTTGGATTGGTGAAGTTGGCCAATATGGTTAGGTCAGCATTCAGCAGTGTTCCCGTGTCAAGGTAGGCGGCATTGAGGGTAGCGCTGGCAATGTCGAAATACGGGTTCTTTGGCCGGAAAACAAGGTATATGATGAGGACGGCGAGGCCACCAAGAATGACAAGGATCCAGAAGATGGCACAGAAGATGCCTCCAAACCACGTCAATTTGCTGGTCCGGCGGGGAACGAGTGGATGCAGACGATGCTTCTGATGCGGCAATACATGGTGGTGTTGCCGGGCGGAGGCATTGCTAGCATTTTTCATGGCCACAGCAGATGAAAGACGCCAAAGGTGGATGGCAAGAGGAATGTATGAGTATGGTGGATATCTTGACGTAAGGTACTGTGGAAGGTGGGGTGGGGTGGAGGGAAAGGTATCATCCGTAGTTTGAATGGGAAGTTAAATTAAGGAAGCAAGAAACAATGCACTTTTTCATGGAGCGACCAAAAGCAGTATGAGTAGTGCCTTTACATCCTTTACGACATTGCCTTTGTCATACAACAATTTGACGTTCAAGTGCTACGAAAATCTTCTGAACTGAAATGTTGCTTGCAGTAAATCGTTTAACTCAGATACACAAACACAATATGAAGTACACTGCATATTAAATTATTAATTCGAGTTCGTAAAATCTAAAATAATAAGTATCTGGTATACGCGAACAATATAGCTTCCATCAAGCTCATCAGCTCATCAAATCATTGCAGTTTTTGCAGCCCAGTTTAAGTTGAAGCAAATCTGTGATCTGTTGTCTAGGTCGGAACCCACTTTCATTCAGGAGGTAGTCAGAGATCATTCCATCCCGATGCAAAAGTTGTGACAGAAAGCTTCAGCCCATAGAGAAACTATAGTCTGCAAATTACATACACTAACCCTACTGACTACTGTTCAATTTTAATCTTCTTTAATTTTGATCTTCCAGAATGCTGAGAGGGTGTCCCACGAGAAGACAAAGAACTCCATCCAGAATCTCGAGTGCTCTGATCTCTGGAAGATGATTGCCAACCACCAGAATGCTTTCCTAATGCTCCACTATTTCCACCAACAATTCCGGAATCCCTTTGCTTGCTGCTGCCCGGTGTGGCCAAATCATTTAAAATTTCACTCATAATAGCGCCTGAACTTTTTGTTCTACCACTCTTTGAAGCAGACATCAAACCATAAGAATGGCTTTTCCTAGCAGACCCTTCAACGTAAATAGGAATCACACAATTAGAATCTAGGAAAGAAGTTTAAAAAAATAAATCCATTATGAAAACATTAAATTTTAACATAAAAATAGAGAAAAAAATCATTTCTACTGACCATTTGATCACCCTAGACCAAAGCAAAGAGAAATACTTCAACAGAAACAGAAAACATAGTCCAAAAGCTATGCAGTGTCATAGACGAGAAAATAGCTTTCAGCATTGATCCTTACCAGCAGAACTTGCATGACCAGCACTTGCCAATTTTTCCAGCTCGCTTGGCTCTGGATAATGGACTAAGGAAACACGGCGTGAGATCTTTCCAACTAAAAGGCATAAACAGATAGTTATAATCGGGAACACCTAGACAACGTAAATTAATGGACAATGACTATTTTCTCATTTTATAAAAGACAAACTTTCTTTGTTGTTAAAAAACTCAACACAACAAGGTTATGTAAGCTTAAAATCTTATAAAAGACTAACTAAATATCCTTGAGTAAGTGAGGCTTTTAAGTTCAATATCTATGCATGCTACACAGAAAGACTAGCCATTGAAATAAAATATGTTTTAACCCTATGATCGTTGAATAAGAGGTAGGGTTCAGTATCAAATCAAGATTGAGCAAGCTTAAATCAAACAAGGGCAAATTTAGATACAAGCTTGGCACTCACTAAATTCGAAGTGACGAGGGAGTGGAAGATGTGTTTATTCAAATTATGGTGAGTTACATTTTCTTTTCAGGTAATTTTTTTAAATAAAAAAGAAAAAAATAGAGACAAATATCCTATACAAATAAATCAGAACATTTATTTACAGTTTCTCAAAAAACCCACGAATAATTCTATGCTTTCATGTTCTTAACACAGTTTAAATAACATTGCAATCATAGATAAGTTTAAATAATTAGTCACTTTTTTGCGGCCTCATCATGATTTTAAGAGCAAAAATACGTAGGCAAACAAGTTTTTAATGCTAGAGGAAAATGTGATACATAATTATGATTTGCAATCCTATCGCTCTTTTTATTTTTTGCAAAGAGATTAAATTACAAGAAAGATAAAACCACCACTACCTACCAACTTTTGACTCTGATGCTGATGCTATAATCACGTTAGCATCCGGTTCCTGAGCAGAAAAGCTGACAAAGTCGTATGACTTCCCTGGATCAAAAGCCATTTCAGTCATGCACAACTCACATTGTTGGTATGTATGTATAGGGTAATTTCTATCAAGAATTAGTTGGAGGAGTTATGATAAAACTAATAGCACTGCTAGAATAACTACAAGTTTAAATAATGAGATTGAACAAATGCACAGGTTCTAGCATCCAAGACTAGCTAAACAATAAATGAAAAGAAAAAGATTTTGCCACTTTAAAATTTACTTCTAAATTATTTGGATGTTTTCCTTTTAAAACACTGAAGTTTCAGTAGCATTCGCATTCTGATTACACATCAGTGCAAATAATCTATAATGAATCTTCTAATCAATTCCTAATTACAACATTCTCGTCAGTTAACTCAATCATACCAGAAGAACAGTCAAAGCTTCCCAGCTTCCCGTTGCGATTCAGCTTCAGAGTAAGCTCTTTCCCTTGGAAATCATCCGGCTGTAACTGCAGTCACAAAACACACTCCTCAGTTTAATGAGATGACTACAGAAAGGGTGTAGAACACTTTGCGAGAAAAACTTAATTACAAGCAACTACACAGCTCATTAACCATAATACTCGTCCACAAGTTCAAGACTTCACCTGATTAGGCTGCCATTGAACAAGCCAAAGCTCGGTTGAGTCATTCAAAGAAATTCCAACAAGAGGGTCCCTTTTATCCTCAACAACATTTTGTGGAGGTTTGTACCTTCTAACTCAAATAAACATCGCAAGTTTCAATAATCACCAAACTAAACATTTGCAACAAACTTTAACTGTCCATAAAACCGATTATCAACTAAGTAATTTGATCATAAGCTGATAACAAGTTTCACTAAGCGAACATAAAACTTAAGTCACAAAACCATACCCCTCATTGGAATCCAAAGCATCTGCCATCGTCTGGAACGAAAAATCGAAACAACCTGAAAAAACAATATCCAATCATATCATATAAAGATGCACTAGACACCAAGAACCACAACCTAAACTCTATAAAAAAAACCCACCTAAGACTCGAAGTCTCGAAAAAATTCAATTTTTCAGATAAAGATTAAATTTTTTCACAAGAACATCAACATTGAGATTGAAATACAACAATACCACAAGCTATTTGATGGAGGTTGTGCCAGTATCGGCGCGCGCTTGAGTTATTAACCAACCGTCAAGAGCGTAGAAGGCGGAAGT
>JAVDBV010085759.1:0-17805 GCA_032619315.1 Piper longum | reverse complement strand
AGGAAGAGAGTCAATGATCTTGTATATGTTCATTACAACATGCGGGTCAAAGAAAACGAGTTGAGGTGAAGGCATAAATATGATGCGGTTAGTGAGCATTTGAGTTTAGAAGACTCGTTAGATGAGTGGGTTGGAGAACAGGACAACCCATCCCCATCGGTATGTTTAACTAAAGATTATATCCCATTCACGATTTTCTGTATGAATTTTTTTTGAATTGAAATGAATAGGGTAAGACTTTTTTTATGCAGGATGATTTCTTTGGTACCAATGATGGTGAAGACGAAGATGCAGTTGCAGCGAATGAAAGTGGTACCATGTTGAAAACTGCAATTGGATCGTGTTCTACTGCGTCTGATGGTTTCTCTTTGCCACCTGAGCCTGAGGGACTTCATCTAATTGCGGGTTCTATGCCTCCTTCTACATCAGGATCTCGTGTTCACATAGATGATAGCTCTACTCTTCCCATTTGTGATAATGATTCAGACTCTAAACATATTTCAGATGATGAATTAAATGATTTAGAATTGTGCTCAACATTCATTTTTTGGACTTATATTAAATTGTGAATGACATTGTGGTATTGTAATGATAAATTGTGAATGTTCTTTTAGGTACGTAAACATATGAAAGGAAATATGGTTTATTAGATATATGGTATGTTCTTCCAGGTTTGTAATCATATGAAATTTGTTTTTTCAAGTATGACTGTGTCATTGTATTGTCATAATTGCATACCTTTATGATTGTTGTATCAATACTTGAATTTTTGTATTTATATTGACAAATTATATAATTATGTTTTTCAACTATTCCTGTCATGAATTGTCAAATTTTCATATTTTTTTTAGGTTCGGACCGATTCCGATTCCGATTCCGATTCCGACCGATTCTTGGACGATTCAAAAAAACCGATTGTTGGCCGATTCTACCCGATTCCGATCCCGATTCCGATTCACTTGAAAACCGATTCCGATTCCGATTCCGATTCTTGCAACCATGGGTCCAAGTTCCAAGCATGTCATCTCATCTACGACGAGCTCAGACTTCGAAACCTACATCGAAACTCACTGCTATATAAAATATTGACATCTCTATATGATGCATGCTCGTGGTGTGTACTCACATCATTATTACATTTTAATAAGAAAGACAATACTAAGTAAACCTACAACTAAACATACAATACCTAAAATCGAGGCATAATAAAGAAAATAACTAATAATAAAAATAAATAAATAAATACATACATTCATGAATAAATAGATAAATAATAAATACATAAAAATAATAATACTCTAATTATAAAATAATAATATCATGTACTATATAAATACAAGGCTAAACATGAGTAAATATCACATATATTTGTGTTAGTAAACATGCAAATAAATAAATAAATATATAATTATTTAATAAATAAATACTTGGTTAATTTTAATTAGTCATGAATAATAATAATATCATAGTCATCTAACACAGAATACGTAATTAAATACAAATAAATAATAACATACACACAATAAAAAATAGATAAAGAAATAAATAAATAAATAAAATTTAGTAAATATGAATAAGATTAATATTAATAAGTAAATATATTATTAATAATAACAAGCAATCACGTAATCATCCATCATAACCAACAAATATAGAAACAAAAGAAATAATAAATAAATAAACACAGGTAACATCAAAATATACTAAATAAAATGAATATGCAACTAAACTAATGTATGAGTTCTCGAATTACTAAAAACGGTCGAAAAATAACTAAAATCTAGCTGAAAATGGTAAATCGAGTCAACCTGAGCGAGTCGAGAAGAGTCGACTCAAGCGAATCAAGCAACTGTGTTGGACCGGATAGGTGGACATGGGTTCAGGCATGACCATGGGACTGTTGGGAAGGTGAACTAGGGTTGGGTAGGTGGACAAGAACTCGGGTATACGGGTCCGACGGGGTGGGCGGTGCCCCTTGCCAAAAAACGTGACCGGTGGCGCTGATGGCCTATTTGACGAGTAAGATGATGGTGGTGGTGATCGATGGAGTCCGACAGGTAGTTAGCCGAAAAAAAGGGCGAAATCGCCAAGAGTGCAACAGCATCACCGGCGGGGATCACAGCCACAATGTTGGTCATGGGTAGTCTTAAATTGAAGATCTTGATGAAAGCAATCTGTCTCGGTGGTCGGAACAACCAAAGGTGACTCACCGACGTAGGAAATGGCCTGAAAGGGTTGCAGCGGAGGCGGAAATCAAGTGTACAAATCAGTAGCTGACTGCGAGACGGTCATGGTGGTACTAGTCTGATGGCCGGTGGTAAGCTGAAGACTCGCTGGCGGCGAGCCAAAGTAGCGGCGGCGCTAAAGTGGAAATCGTCAAAATCGTGGGAAATTTTTGAAAAATAACTGGGTGAAGCAAGGGCTGACGTAGATGACTCTGATCTTGCCACGTGGCACAATCTGAACGTTCGACAACTCGTGGCTTAGTGGGGCTTACCTATAGGTATATGCAATATGAACGAAAAGCTCAGATCGAGACCGTCCAAATTCAAAATTGACTCGAATCCTAAAAGTGACTTTATTGGTGAAAATCGGAACAAGAAGGCAAAATGGGCCTCGAATATTGAACTCAAACGGGTGGAAATCTACAATTCAATCAAACTGGGCCCATAGGGATATAATCGAGTGGTTCAAATCCCTATGATATATGTAAATGAGATACCTTAAAAATCTCACGAATATTAAACGCTCCAATGAGTTAAATCTAAACCTAAAACCTGGCTAATCTATAAAAAATCATATGTATACCTTGTGTAGAAGCTGATAATTCATGCCCTGTTGTAACCTTACTCATGTTATTATTTGCATATCGGGTATATTCAAGCTACCATAATATGCTCATATGATTATTTGGGCCTCATAGTCATGGTTTCAAAACTAGTCCAGTTCAAACTCGCTCAAACCAACTCAAAACTGGCACAAACTAGGCAAATTTATAAATAGGTAAAATCCTAACCCAAAACTGGTTTTTGAAAACCCTATCCCAAAGCTAAGCTTTACAAAAAGCACCTTTATTTGTCAAATTTTGACGAACCTTAGACAAATAAACTCAGTTTAATCAAGGCAATTAGGCAACAAGTAGGAGAGTTGATTTCGTGGGCATTATCCAGCTATTTCAACCAAATAATTTTAGTAACCTAAATGCACCTTCTCCCAGAAATAGTGAATCTTTCTGACCTCCAAACAAGAAGGCAATCGAGAATGAGCAGTCCTACGCACACTCTTTATTTATTACGATTGAGATTTGGAAATTGCTTTCTTCTTCCATCACAATTTTACCTCACTAATAATCTAATCACTCTTAGTTCTATTATACATGGGCAGGTATCTCAAACAACGAAAGTGAAAAAGGATAAACTTTAAAAAATAAAAAGGGATAAAGATGAATGAGCTCAACATAATGGCATCCGACTTAAGATGAAAATAAAAATATACAGAGATCCAAAGAGAAAATCCTCAGACACAGAACAATAAATTATTCGGACATAGAGTGCAGCACTTATCAAAACTGGCGAACAGTTCCCTTCAAAACCAAAAAGATGAATTAAATAACAATCAAAGCGTTAGAGATCACTTGAAAACATTTTTTATTTTAAAAAAAAGAAAATCACTTGAACAAAAAATAACCGGCACGAGCAACACTGCTACAACAGAGTAACACCAAATTAAGAGAGCAACAACAATTCCTAAAAAAATTGTTAACAGTAAAAATAAGAGTATGTAACAATACAAGAGAAGTTAAGTCAATCGGCCGTTACAATTATCATCTTTTCCTAATATCTTGGCCGCTTTGACCACTATGACTTGACGACTCATCACTCCCATGGGGATCCTCCTTCATTGGTGAAGGAGAATGAAAAGCCACAAACTGCAATTCCTGCTCGTTCCTGCCAGTTTGATCTTTCCCATCAGAAGAACCGGCTACCGCTCCGCGATACATATACCCACCAACACCAACGCCTCCATTTGCATATCCAGGATAGACTAGAGAACCATTGTAAGGCATGGGACTACGCCTTGCTCCAACCATTCCATAACCATTCCACGGGCTTCTCGGTGGCACCATTGGGCATCCATATGCAACACCACTGTAGGGTCCCATGTAATATGGATTACCATACCAAGCTGGTCCATAAGGGAATCCTCCATCTCCATAACCGTACACAGGAGATGAGCCATAGAAATTTTGATAGGTACCATATCTAGCACCATGAGGTGAATTCACTCCTGGACCATAACCACCGTAGCTTGGCCCTCTTCCATTGCTCATTTTAGCACTGTAATCACATCCGTATGCCCTCCTTCCACCATTAACACCACTTCTAGGTATTGCCTTTTTCACCTCCACGCGCTTCCCTTGCAATTCATGAAAAGTGTTTTGCACAACAATCTCCACTGCCTCGTCCGAATCGAAACTAACAAATCCAAATCCCCTTGGTCTATGTGTGACATTGTCATAGATAACCACAACATCTACAATGTTCCCATACTTTTCAAAGTAGTTCTTCAGCTCCTCTTCCGTTAGAGTAGGAGGCAAACCACCTACGAACACCTTTCTATTACTGAACTGAATATCGTCATCAATGCTGTTGTTATTAATAGCATAGCCATTGTCCTTACGCGCTCCTCTGCTGTTTTGAGAACTCCGATGTTGGTGCTGATCAGGTCTTCGTGTAGCTTTCCTTATCTCTACCTACGCAACCATATCATCCAAAGCAGCACAAACCAATTTGTAAGTGAAAGGGTGAGATTCAAGATATTCCTAATCCCACATATAAAAAAGTGACTAAACAACCTAATAAAAAATGTAAGCAAAGAAGTAATGATCAAATAAAAGACATCCCCCAAACTCAATTTCTCAAATATGCATAGAGATTAGGAAGAAGCACATTTCATCCAACCAAACGACAATAAGCACAGAAGCATTCCAACTTGCAAAAACCTACGAACATAACAAAGAAACATTTTATCTCCCCCCAATCATTCATACCTGCAACTTCCACAAATCTAACCGTTGACCAAAAACAAATCCACCAACTACCAAAAAAAAAACTAAATCATAACACTAACAAAAAAAGAGAGAAAAATACAGAAGCCACCATACAATACCTAGTCACATCAGACCTAACAAATTCCTCTAAATCAACAACAATACCACTAAATCATTCAAAACCTACATGAATATTAAAAAAAAAAACCCCCAATTATCCTTAATAAAAAACCCCCAACAATCACCAACATGTCAGCTACAAACAAATTTCAAATCAAGGCACCACGCGCGAATCCACAAAATGTATAAACCCTAGATAAGGGGAACCGACCGTCCTCCCAAGAAGGACATGCTGCCGGCCGTCTTGAAGGGCCCTGTCCGCGCACTCGGTGGTGGCGAAGCCCACAAAGCCGAAGCCTTTCGGGTTCCCGGTGCTCTTGTCCCTCGACACCACCGACGAGACCACCTCCCCGTACTTGGCGAAGTAGTCCGACAGCGCCTGCTCCCCGGCCTCGTCGGGGAGGTTCCTCACGAACAGCTTCGCCTCGTCGAAGGCCGCCATTGCCCCCCACCCCCACCAATCGACAGAGCTCCCTAACTTCGCCGCGCCGACACCGACCTACACCGTCGTTGGGGGCCAAAAAAGGTTCAATCTTTGTCGGAGAAAACCGAGAAGACGACAGGGAACCGGATGCGTACCTGAGCCGACAAGGCGAAGATCACCACCTGGAGGGCTTTAAGAGCGAGCGAGGGGGGGGGAGAGCGGGGACTGGGGAGGGTTTTGTAGTGCGAGAGAGCATGCGCGTGATCGTCTTCGCTGGGTTTGGAAGATGTAAACCTAGAACTCGAAGTGTGGGCCCCCCTGATCCGGATGGGTCCCTGTTCAAACAGATCCACGATGAAGCCCTCATGTTTGGATTCCGATTCAGTTGAAGTGTTGACTCTCGAATCAAGGGATTACTGATCACATCTCTTAAACCTCAATATTTTGTATTCAATATAATATTTTGCATATTTTCGTATAATTATTTATATAAAAAATAAATAATAATAATAATAATAATATAATAATAAATATAATTAAATTATAATCATCTATGTTATGTTTAGGAACACACTATTTGATTTATCGTTGAAACAAATTTTAATTATTTAAATTTTTATAATTAATGTTATTTTAAATCATATATATTAATAATACTCAAACTTTATTATGTTCAACTTAAATTCAACTCAACTTGAAGCCCCTTTCGAACTTGACTAGTACTCAAAATAATCGAATTGAGTTTGAATATAGCTTAATTTAAACTCGGCTCGAATTAATTAACATCTCTGTCGTCGGCAATTCAAGTTGAATTTAGCTTACAAGCCTAGCTCGTTTTACTATGAGTTTAAGTTGAATTTAAGGAAGTTTGATTCATATTTATTGATGTATTTTGTTCATGTAATTTATACTAAAATTTAATTTATAATTAAAATATCTTAATTTTAACATAATTATACATGGGATATAATTTAATCATGTATATTCTATTTAAATTGTTATATATAATTTTTTGATTATATGCATATAAAATTAAGATAATAAAAATATTTATTCTTTATATATATAAAATATCGAACTTTAAGTCAAGCCAAATTGAAAAGGTACAAACCCAAGCTCGGCTCATTTAGTATCATGAATCGAGTTTTTCTTAAATGAGTATCAGATAAAATTGACTCGAGCTTTGAACAACCTTAGCACTATGTGCAGAATAATTGGTCACCACTACCAAAGATTTAAACCCTAATTTTGTAAAAGGAAAAAAAAGTGGGTATGTTCTATTAACATTTAAGCTTTTATATAAGAACAAATATAAAATTAGTTGTTTTGGTTGTTTTATTACTTTGTGGGTAGGGGTAAAATTGTATATATATAGTTATACCTAAAAATTATACGTCAATAAATAATTTTATCAATAGTCAATACACAAAAAAAAATTATTTTGTTATAAATTATAAAAAAAGTAAAATATAAAAAATGAGAAATTATTTGAGCCAACCAACGACAATATAAAGAATGTTATGGTTGCCGGTTTATTTTACATCACATCGGTTGTAAAAGATGTTAATAATTTATCTATATACTAATGAAAAAGTATTATTCATTAAGTTAACTTTTAGATTAAAAGAGATCAATGCCACCTATTACAAGTCTTGTTTAGAAACCCAAAGAACCAACAAAGGTATCATAGCAAGAGCTTGGTTGAGGGTTTAAAAAATGGACCCCATGGCTAAAATTCGAAATGAAAATAGAACGCATACGAGATAATGCACTAATTTTTTGTTATGTGATTATTTCATCATTTATAGAAATTGAACTGTCACCTTTAACAATGACTAATTTAATAATATTCAAAAAGAATTAATTGATGATTTTTAGGAATGAAACAATGAAATGATTTATATATTAATTTTGATTATTTTTATTGAACGTATGTACTTTTTTCTTAAAATTTTAAGAATTTTAACTTTCATAAAAAAAATTTAAAGTTGTATAAAAAAACATTTCAACTATTAAAATTATTATTTAAAAATATAGTTGAAGATAATAATATAAGAACTTATTTAATGTTCAAAATATAGCTTTATCTCCTTCGAATCTATTGTAGTTAAATATGTACAATTTATAGTTTGATAAATGAGATTAATTATAAACTAATTAAATTTTAAATGAAAAGTATTTTTTATAAAATAAAATTTAAATTTATTCGGTTGGGTTCATTCTTTTTAAGGAATCATGATATTATGACAATAAAAAACCAACATTATTGACCAACGTGAAATAATGACACCTAAACGGATATACGATAAATAATCTTATCTTATTGCTTGCTATTATATGATTTTTAGTTACTTATTATTTTTATATATTTGATTATTTTCAAATAATTTAGATTTTATTATAAATTTAAATTGACTTAGAATATAATACATTTTTAATTTTTTTTTATTTTTAAAAATAATATACCATCAATCAAAAATTGATTATATTTTAATGCAAGCAATAAAAGTAGATTTTTTGTTAAATTTTCTATTTCTAATTGTAAATTGTAATAATAAAAGGAATAATTGTAATTTAATTTACTTTTATGAGTATATAATAAGATAAAACATTATTTTGTTGTAAATTAATATATATATATATATATATAAACATTATAAAGAGTGTCATCGATTGTTGAACTCTTTATATCTCGTTTGGTTGTCAAGAAAGTAGTGTAAATGATATAAATTTTTAAAAATAATCGATTTTATCAAAGTAGATATATTTAATGTATTTTATATACAAATAATATTAAATTAATTATTTTGCACATTAATTAAATAATATTATATATAAGTGAGAGTACAAAATAATCATAACCAGGTTGCTTGTCCAACCAACTCTTATGAATAGATGGATGGGTTATTTGAAGATTATTATAATTAATCTGAATACAAAACATATTATACTAACAAAAGTACTATTTTTTCTAAAGAGTATATTACGCATATACAAGTTTTAAGAAGGTTGACAATTTAAAATTTCTCACCATGAAGTAGCTAAAATTCGGAATAAAAATAGAATGCTATTGAGATAATATAGTATTTTTTTATTATGTAATAATTTCATTGTTTACATAAATTGAATCATTACCTTTAACCATGACTAATTTAATAATATTCAAAAAGAATTGATTGATGATTTTTAGGAATGAGAAAATTAAATGATTTATATATTAATTTTGATTATTTTTATGGAACTCATGTGATTTTATCATAAATTTTTTTTATAATTTTGACTTTTTTATGGAACTCTTAAAATGGTTATTTAAAAAGGAATATACTTGAAGGTAATAATTAAGTACTTATTTAATGTTAAAAAATCTGACTTAATCTCATTTGAGTTGGTACAGAGCAAATTACTACTTCGATAGTTAATATTAATTAATAAACTAATTAAATTTTTAAATGAAAAAAATATTTTTTATAAAATAAAATTTAGGTTAATTCAGTTTGATCCACTCCTGGTCAAGTGGAGTACCGGTATTGTGTGTGCCAAGAGGCTCAAATAAATAAAACTGTCGGCATTGCACGGCCTATGTACGAAAGGCCTGTTTAGGTGGTCGATTCTGATAATCACAAATCATAAAATCATAAGGTTCATAAAATACATCGTTGATTAATTTTAAGAGCAATATATACAAGGAGACATTAAACCATTGCCAGTGGTTAGCTCCCTGGCAACAGTTTCTGAGCTCAACTGCATTGCATTACTCCTTTGGGACGGAGACATTAAACCATGAAACAGATGCTCGTTGTCTTCCATAACAACTTCTGAAAACGCTTTTCCATTACTTGACATGGCAAGAAAAGCGTAGAAATCAGCCGCCACCTTATGTCACTTCAAAATGGCCATTACCCAAAAACCAAATTTCATTTATGGAGGAGAAGCCTAAAAAGAATCTATAACTGTCAAATTTTTGCAAAGATAAAGCAACTCAATTTTAGAAGTAATTGATCATATTAAAATTTCTCAAAGTTAACCATTTGGAGTCATACAAAGGGAGCAAATTCTGCCCTAAATAGTTAGGCACCACTGCCAGTCTTCTCCCTAATCTTAGACAGAAATTAATAACACACATACAAAACAAGTAAACAACAAACATTTCATTTGTTTTACAGTGAATATTGATATTGGTATTTAAAAGTTACACAATTCTGTTAGTATATTCTTTGCTTAACCAAATAAAACAAGCATGCATACATTAAAGCAACAACCTACAAAGTGAAATTTCGGATCTTTTTAGACAATTTCTGTGGTACAAAACCAAGCCTCAAGCAGTGAAGGATAAAACACCAGAACAAACTGTTAAGCATATTAATTGTCTAATCTACTTCCATACCGTTTGCAACGTACAAATCAGACAACAATCAATTTTTATTAAAGAAAGGATTAGCGTCAGCTTAAAAATATCTAGTCTGACTGTTAAAGCAAAAGCTGTGACTAGAAGAAAAGTGTATTTACAATACAGCAGACCTGAAGCAAACCTAATTGTCTTAGACAAGTTCGAAGCGAGTCATATCAACTTCTCCCCATAAAGCTCCCCTGTGATGTCAAGTAGAACCCGGAAGAGATCTACTCTGAATATTCATGCCTACAAATAAAAACCCACTTATCACTAATCTAGTTAGAACAAAAGTGTGAAAAAGTCAATCATGCGATGTACCATTTTGTGCAGCAATTTGTTTATCAAACACCAGCAAGATAATCGACATCCAAATTTGACATTTTCATTTCATTGAAAATTCAAGAACTGCAAAATAATTACTCCAACATGTCAAGCCAACAGTTCTCAAAACTAGAAAAGAAATAAAATTTAATAAAATGAAAAAAACATACGTTCATTTATGCTTGGACATCTCTGAGGAAGGAAAATTTCATCTGGGTCAATGTATTGAAGAGATTCTAAACTTTGTTTCAAGCAACTCTCCCTGCATGGGAAAACATTATAATTTTGCATGATTCTTAAGGAATTCTAAGCATTTACAGAAAATTTTCCATGCACATGTAGCAGTGCGCTACCTACATCTGTGGCATAATCACCAAAAAGAGTCAAATTCAATAAGCCTTTTTTCAACTAATTACAGACCTCAGTATCAATTGAATACTTTTGCTTCTCGGGAAAATAAATATATAACAGCTAATTGAATATATCTCATAACCGCCTTCTCTCTACTCCTTTTTAGCATAAAAACCATTTTCAAATACCCATAAATCTACGGTGATCGGTAGCTCACCTTGCCCACTGAGGAATGAATTTTTTTGAGATCAAATTTTCCTCTTCTTCCTCATCTTCGTCTTCTTCATCATCAGAAGATTGGAATGGGGAAATGACATATGACTCTCCCTCATGGCAAACACCAGTCTCTGCGGCTTCTTCAATAGATTTGCTACCACTTCCCAGATCAACAGTCTAGAGAAGCATGACAATTTTTTTTTAAAGAAAAGAACAAATATGCTGGTCGCATAATTATGAGATAAAATATTCATCTCTAAAGAAGGACAAACTTTGTCTTTCATTACCTTCTTCCAGTTATCAGATTCATTCAAGTTCTTATTTTCTTCATCCTTGTTGCATAACTGCTCAGAATCATCAGCTACCATGGTGGATATCCTTTCTTCGCAGCCATTCAACTTTCTGAATAACCGTTCTTGCATTACTTTCTCTATCTTCTGTTGTTTTTTTGCCGCTTCCATCAAAGCTTTTTGCTTACGTTCCATTTCCTACAACAATAGGCCATATGTAAAAAAGATAGGGGGAAATCATACTGATCACTGAATGCATACTTGAAAAGGAAAAAGAACTTACTATAGCCTTGCGACGCATTTTTTCTTTTTTCTCAGCGTGCAATTTCTCCTCACGATCTTTATGAAGCTTCCTTGCCTCCTCAATGCACCTCCTCTTCCGTTCCCTCTCCTTTTTATCTTCTTCTTCCCTTTGTCTCTTCCTTGCCGCAGCCTCAGCTTCCTTCTTCTTCTTCTCCTTTTCTTTTCTCTTTTGATCTAGTTTAAGTTGCCGTGATTTTTCTTGTTCCATCCTTTCTTTCTCAATTCTTGCAGCATCTTTTCTCATCTTGCGCGCATTAGCCTTTTCTTCTTCCAGTCTTTTAGCAGCCTCGGCAGCTTGTAGGGCTTTAACTCGAATTTCACGCTTTACTGCATAATTTGTTACCAGGTATTCCTCTTTAAGTATACAAATTTTCTTCTAAGTATACAAGTGATGAGAACATAATCTAAAAATGTAAAATCATGGTAAACATGGTGCGAAATTACCTGTTGTAATGCTACAGTTTTCCTTCTTCATAACCAATGGAATAAATGAACCTATATTTGAGACTATATTGTTGGGTTTGTATCCCTTAATGTAACTCTGATCATTACTTACATCACTTGGTTTTCCTGATAATTTCAATCTTTTCACCTCTCTGGTATGAGATCTAGTGTTCCTTCTGGGAACATTTTCGTCAAACAAACAAGCATTTTCCTTGCCACCTACATATGCCATGCCACAACATGGAGTTTTGCCATGCTTCTTCCCATCTATCTGGGACATATGGCATTGATCTTCTTTCACAGAATCAATGCTTTCACGGACGCCATCCGAAGCAGTTGAAGAATGTTTATTAGTTTCCAAAGTCATATTATTAACTCGTGCATTTCGGATGTTTGAAGTATTTTTCTCACTGCATGGATTTGCTTTATCTAATGAACACATGGGTTCCTCCAGACGCTCATCCCCTTCTGAAATGCAGGTGTCTTCTTCAATAGGAAAACAAGTAAGTTCAGAGCTACTGTTGAAATGTTTCTCTAGATTTAAACCAGCAGACTTTGATAAAATCTTTCCAATCGGAGGGGTGTAAGAATAACACTGTCCCTGCACGGAAGCGTTCACTTCTGCGCCAAAAATGTGGCAATGATCAGAAACATCAATTTCATTCAGAGAAAAAACTTGCTCAGCCTCAGTACCAGCATTCGCACTTGATGTCATTTGCTTCGGTAGCCCAGAAGGTAGAGAAAGAAAAGGTGTAGGTAATGTTTGTTTGGTAGTGCGGAAAACAGGAGCTGATAAGCGCATCAGATCACTGAAGGGATCAAGCAAACTGACTGAACTTTCAAGGGGTTCACTACTAGTAAATGACTCAAATCCTGGCAACTTCATGTCGGCAAGAACTTCTAGACCATACTTAGATGTGCTTGCAAGATGATCACAATTAGAACTTTCTTCCTCCAATTGAAATTTCCTCTGGATTGTAAAATCCTCTGAAGCAGATGGATACTTTATATCCTTCGTGTTTGACAAGTAACTTACTCCTATGTCTTTCAAGATGTCAACAGAAGCCTGGAAAATGCAATTTCTCTCACTTGCAACAAAGGCATTCCTACTTTCAACATTCCCTTCAGAGCACCTCTTATCCTGCCAAAATAGGATGTAGCAGTAAGAACCTCTGTCAAAGGTAATACTTTCCAAAAGCATACACTCTAAATAGTGCAATGAAATTTAAAACTAAAGTAAGAGAGTCCTGCAATGTGCAGGAATGTGCTTTAAAAAAAAAGAACATAAAATCAGACACTTTATCAAAAAAAACATCTATAACAATGTCTATGAACTTGAAAATTAGAGTGCCAGGTTCCACCAAAGGGCATCCACAAAAACAGCTTCATTAGTTTACCTTGAAACTTTTCATGGAATGCTGAAAATCCGCACTAGACTCTTCATTTTGGATGTCCAAATGGCTAACTACTGGCTTGAAAGTCAAGGAGTTTTTCTTACAGCTCTCCTGATCATCAGATAAGCTGCTCGAAGAGTATGGAAACTTTTTCATTTCACTCTTATCTAGCGCTAGAGATGGTGTTTCATGTTCTATTTTTGGGCCACAACTTGTAATGAATGTGGACAATCCTGCAACTTCTGAGATAAGCATATCAATGTCACTTCCAGATGTAGAAGAGTGGGGATCCAAATGTTTACTTGATTTGTAGCGCTGCACACTTTCTTCAACTGTCAAAGATTGCTTTATCTCAGAAATGCCATAATCTGGTGCTTTCTTCAAACCGCTTCCCCCACCTGGGGCTTGGTTCATGTCCAACTTAGAGAATTCATCTTCTCCCTGTAGCGGCTGCATATCAGTTAAAACAGCACCATTCCAGTAGGGAATTTCAATAGCATTATCTGGTTCCACTGATTCATGTACGCTGTGATGGTCCTGACAAGTGATCTGTAATGTGATAAACTCATTAAGAGGCTTGTTAGAAATTTCTTTTTCCAAGCTTCCTTTTGACATGGAACATGAATTAGAAACCTCCATATTTGAATTTTTTAATGGATCATCATCTTTCTCTACCTTAATTCTCTCATTAAATACACATCCTTCTTCAACTTTACTGGAAGAATATTTTTCATTCAAATCAGCGTCTTCCCCCACCTGTAACAATTTATCCTTGGGAGAATTCCCATTCAGAATGTCTTCGCCCATGCTGTCAAGACATGGTGGTTCTAGCGAGTATTCTTTTGATGTTAAAAATGAAGTAGTAGGATCCAATAACTTTGGATTCTCCCATGCAACCTCTCTTTCTCCTATCACGTTGGCATCATTCATCTTGTCAGCTTCCATAGAAGAAAATTTTTCAAGTACAGGCTGAGCAATAGCATCTGGAGACGTTAGTCTTTCCCCAACCAAAATTTCCCCATCGTCTTCATCACGTATCTTTCCAACTTCCAGGGGAAAATGTTTCTCTTTCACTAAGTGAACAGGGCTCAATGTTGCATTTAGTTTCTTTACAACAGTTTCTTCACCAGCATCACATCCCTTTTCACCTTCTGTGGAAATTTTTTTCTCATTTCCTGACTGACTGTAAGCCAGTTGAGCATCTTCTCCTAATCTACACAGAAAACCCCTGTCAAAACTATTGAAAGTAAACTTTTCCATGCAGTCGAAGGATAGTTGCTCTGATAGGCACTCTTTTGATGCTGAAAGTAAATTTGAAAGCTGCCAAGGCTTTGGGCTCTCCAGGATCACTTCCTTTTCCTCCACAATTTTTTTTGCAACTTCCAGGGAAGAAAGCTTTCCTGTCACTAACAGAGCAGGATCGTGCTCAGTATCATTCTCTACCCTCAACAATAAATCGATGTCATAGGATTTATTCAAAATACATTCTTCCATGTTGTCAAAGCATAGTTGCTTAGAGACAACACATGTTTCATTATCAGACAAAGCACCTAATGATGATTTCTTCTCAAACATTGCAGGATCAGAATTTGCAACAGGCTGCATTGCTCTTTCGGATGATAAACTAGAGACGTTAGCATCACCATCAATTTGAGCTGGTTGGATTACAGGTTCTGCCACTTCAGTATGATGGGCAACTTCGTAGGCTAGTCCCGATTCTAGTGTCACTGCATGTTGTATATCTGGCACCTCCCTGACATCACTCTCACCACCTAGCACTCTGACTCCGGTTGATTTTGAGCAATCAGATGTATAATGCTGTTGCTGAGCCTGAGTAATTAAGTCACCGCAGGAATGCCCCACTGAACTTTCCAAGTTACAGTGTTTGTCAAGATCAGTAATTTGCTGTGGTGTAGTCCCTGGTTGAATCATTCTACCAATGCGCTTTTGGGGGGGTTCTCCTTCTTCCTCTTCTCTTTGACGCCTGCTTTTCCGTGAACCAGAATTACGAAGCTCAAGAGCCTTTTGCCTGGAACGAGATCTATGAATTCCAAATAGAGATTGATCCGCGAATTCTGTATCCATTCCTGAAACATTTACACCTCGTCCCTCTAATTCCAGCTGAGGAAGGAAGAGGGCACCCGATTTCAACTCTAGAAAAAAAATTGACCACATAAACAAAAATTCAAAACGTTTCATTAAAAGATACACCATATCCTCAAATATTTATACCAATCAAAATAAATTTCTGTAGCAAACCCAACACCATTTGAAGCCTCTAATTCACTAACCACACACACATTCGCACACAAATGTTCCTCCGCAAGTAGGAATCTTAAAAGCACTGAAATTTTTCCCTCAAAATTGCTTAAATTTCCTGAACCACATGAAAAACACACACACCCAACAGACCTCAGATGCCACATTTCCAACTCTCCTCTTCCACACCTCCACTCTCCACAAAACAACCACCAAAATGACTATTCTGAAAAAATAAAAAAAAATAAAAAAAATCTCTCTCTAAACCCACCAATTTCAAAATCCCCAACTACACAACCCAAAAAACCCGAAACCCTCGAAACGGGGCAGGGCGTCGCAGTACCTCTGAAATCGGCGATGTGGGCGTCGAGGCCGGAGCTCCAGAGCCACGGAGGGGGATCGATCCCGTTGAGGAGAAGCGAAGAGGCCAGGGCCCGGTCGTAGCACTCCGCCTGCTCCGCGAGCTGCCCGGCCGCTCCCCGGTCGAACACCCGCATGAATAGCCTCTCCCGCTTCGCCATCGCGCGCCAAATCCGAATCTGGGCTATTCAAATCAGATCGAAGGACCAGAAGAGATAAAATCCTGCTCGAATCGGAGATCGAAATGCAGAAAAATCCGAAGATCGGTGGGTGGGAGGAAGGCGACGACTATGATTGGGCGGCGAGGGAAAATTCAAATTTTGGGTATGGGTCGGGCGGAATAACCGGGTAATCGGGTCCGATTGGTGGTTGTTGGGCAAAATTAACTGTTTACATACGTAATATAATGCATTTATATACTACTTTTATTACGTATAAATTTTACTTTTGTATATAAATTCTTATTCAATAATAAGAGAGATTATAAGAATATATATTGTCATTGATTTTGAATATATATTCTAATTGAATAAAAATATATATTATAATAATTTAATTTATTATTTTTAATTTTGGTTGTATTTTAATTGGTTAAATTTTGTACTTTTAATTGCGTGTCAATATTTAGCTGCCTTTTATTAATAATAGCAAATGTGGAAGTTGTTATAGTCTTGAGAAATTTAAGTCTATTAATTTACTTAAAAAAACTTGAAAAATATTACAACAATATTGGTCTATAACCATATAAGTTAAAATTTCTGAATTAAAACTAATACATGTCCTTATTTTATAACCTAAGTGAAGAACGCCACCACATCGGTATAGCATGATTCTAAAAAACTTATAACAATTACGATAACACTACTTGGAAAAAGTATCATTAGCTTTTGCCGTGGGACTCGGATGGCCTAAAAATAAATTTAAAATTTATTTATTAATTAAAAAACAATCGAGTTAACCAAACATTATAAATATAAATGGCAATAATAGATGGATACATTTTTTTTATTTTACTGATTTTTTGAAAAATAGTTGGTGATTTACATGAAAGTATTTAGCTCATCAATATTATAAGTTTTATTTATTATATATTTGGTATTAGTAAAAATAAATCTTATAGATATTTTTGTAATTATTTAAAAAATAATATAATTTGGTTATAATTGATATGAAAATTTTAAAAATAAATATTCTAATATGGTTTTGTAAACTTGACTATTTAAAAAAAAAACTTTAAAATGTGGCTATTTATGATATTTTCGCTTTTTTTAAAGTGAAAATAAAATTATTTAAGATGGTTGATATAGTTTTTTGAAAGGTTGGGGTAGCATATTGAGCAAAGTGATGAGAAAATCAATTAGAACTATTTTGTTCAACTCGACTTTGTGAAGGTTACATCAAAAATTGTTTTTTTGAGTAAATTGTTAGAACTATTTTTAATTATATCATATTTTGTTGTTGCATGGACAATTTGTGAATAGACCAATTTAATTTTCACTTTTTATATTTGTTAATTAATGATATAAATGAAAGAAAAATAATCAGGCATAAGGTTTTCTGTCAACATTGGCTATAAGACCAAATGAGCAACTACATGTACACTAGTAATGGTGCTCTTGATGAAATTGGTCGATTTAAATTGGATCGAGAACAATCTGATTTAAAATGGGCGTCGAATCGGATGACAATCAGTGTTTTGGAAAAATAACAAAATACTATTAATATAATATTAAATAAATTATTTATGTATAGGCAAAATTAAAATTAAAATTTTAAAATAATAAAAATAACCCTTACATCGCCCTCTCTCCACCGCCACTGCCCCACCCTTCGTTTGTTTGCCGCCACTTCGACGCAGGGGATAGTCAGGGCCGACGGGTGGC
>JAVDBV010085758.1:0-11294 GCA_032619315.1 Piper longum | reverse complement strand
GAGGAGCAATGAGGTCTTATGCACACACACATATGTTTGGTGAATGATTGTTTAATATTTCGTTTATGCTTTTATTATAATTGAACTGATGTGAGGTAATGAAAAGTATGATGATCTGATAAAATGCTAAGACAAGATGGTATGATATGATGAGAAACATGGATGATGTACAGGTGGGCTGAGACTCAAGATGCAGATACAGTAGATTAGACTTGTGTGTGAACATTGATGTGCTATATATGTGTGTATATATATGGTATGTGTGGTTGTGACAGGGTGGCCTCTAATTTCATTTTAGGGGAGGCTCTATCCGTTTTAAATTGGAATTTTTATTCATTTTATTAAAATTGTTTCTTTCGTATGAATTGATTGCTAAGTCATCCATGTAGTATCCTGCTAGGGTTTTACGCATTCATGCATGTATGACAAGTTATATCTTCATCTTAAGACACCGAGATTGGATCCGCACGTGTTGGGTTCGTGTTAGCCGACCTAACCGGGGCCTGTAACATGCTGGTTTGGTTCACGAGGGTGAACCGGATTTGGGGTATTACAACTGCAATGTGAATGAAGATAGCCAATTACAAGAGTAAAATAATATAGAAGGTTAGGAAGTCACTCTTGAGCATTTCTCCAAGTGTTCCAACCCTATTTGTAAAAGAAATAAACTTCATACTCCTTAGATAATGTCTCGAAGGGAAAGGACGAAGAAAACTTCAAGCTAAAAATAAAACAACTGTAAAATGATATATCTATTTGTCATCAATCAGATTCTAATCCTTTATTTGATTGTGCTTCAGATCATGATCAAATTTAAATCGTGATTCTGATTGTGTTTCCGATCATTGAAACCGAAGTTCTTCTCATTTTCTTGATTTTCTGCCACTTCATATGACTTTCAATCCATCAATTTTTTTATCTTTTGAATATATATGACTTGGAAGAATTTTGTATGACTTAATTAAACCCTTGAACTAACATTCTCCCCATTTTTGATGATGACAAAATCCTCTAAATCTTTAAAGCTTATAATAAGGAAGAAGTGGCACTTTAGAAATTATAATTTTATAAAATCCTTAGACCAATAAACTTGGAGAAAAACCAACTTTATAAAATTTGAGAAGTCCTTAGTCAAAATATATAATTGTTGGAGAAGACCTTAGGCAACCTCAACAATAAAGTTGGAGAATATGATAGCCAACTTCATAGATCCATAACCAACTCAAAAATACTTTAGAAAACCTTGAATGTGAGTTGGTGAAAATATAAGTTGGAGCAAAACTTAGCAAATTTTATAAGATCATATCCATTTCAAAAATATTTAAGAAGAAAAACCACAAGTTGGTGGTGAATAATCCCATGAAAAGCATAGCCAGCATAAGAAGACCATAAAATGCATGCTATGACATGCTTTTGTTTTGCTTTCCTATAATCTAAATTTTCTAATAAAAAGTTAGCGTAACAAAAGATAAAAATGCATTAATTAAAAAGAGAGTTTACATAGTACAAGATATATAGTCTCTCTCTCAAAAAAATACGAAGCAAGCACTAAAAAACTTTACTCCTCCTAGGCATAATAGCCCCCTAATATTCACCTTACAATTAGAATTTATACCCCTTTTTGTCATCTCAAAAAGAAATAAATCACTCATGAGGAGGAAAGGCATGTGGAGAACCGAACTTAAATTTGGACATGTCAAAGTTGAAATGTAAAGACATGTCCCTAATCATCAGTTATTGGCTCCTCATAAGCCATTCTTACCGGGAGTGGACTCGTTGGATGCTCCAATGTGTATCCAACAATTTTTGAGAAAGTGCGTACAAAGTGACACCTCCAATGTTGGCTTGGGTTCCCCTTGCTCCCTCTTCATGTGATGGTGAAAGTTTTATGTCATCTAGATAAGCAACAAGATCTTCTTCTTGTTGAGACGGTGGAACATTAGATGTTGAACTGAGATAAGGAGCTTCATCATTCATCTTCCTCTTCTCGGAATCCACATAAGTATAAACACCATCATCACCTATAAGAACATTCCTACAAATAAAAATGTTAATATTGATTGGTTTCACCAAGGCATTGTAGAGTTCCGAGGATTTGATCTTTACCAACGATCCTTGCAATAAAGTTGTGATCATTCTAGCATATGGAAGACATACCCTCTTTTGATTTCTACATATAAACACATGATTAATAATAAGCAAAGGAAAGTTGATCTCCCTTCTCATGACAATACCATGAAGATTATATATGACAAAGTGCGATAACTAAGTAGTGTGTCCGGTTTGTGGAAAATATTGGATAACATATTTTGCCACACAACATAAGCCATTGGAGTAAGGTTGTTGGCATGCATTGGATTCTTATAGGTGACACCTAGTTGACACACTACACCTTCCAAGTCTTCTCTAGGCATAAGTGCAAAGAATTGTTCACAACAAATGTTGTCAAAATATGCATCACCACCAACCTTTGTGATAGGTAAAAACTCAACAATTCGAGAGGATTTTACCACGAACTTAGAAGTCTCTACTTTGGAAGCAATGTGAAACTTGTTTATCAAGTCAATCTTCTAGCAGACTTCCCTCAAAGCACATGCACTCACGGCTTCAAGTTGAATAGACATGGAGAATAACCACCTTTAGATTTCGAACATTACCATAACTTTGAGGATCAAGTTCCTCAAAGTCAACCGTCACCTCACAAACTAGTGGCTTCTTGTCAAAATATTCTTGTTACTATAAAACCCGTGACTCAAGTTAGAGTTTTAAATTAGCGAACTAGTCTATTCAACCGTATGTTCGAGTCGAGTCAGTTTCATGAACCGCGTGCTGAGTCGAGGCCGAGTGTGAGTTATGAGCAATGAGGGTCAAATGTGCTTGAGTATATGATAATAACGTCAAAAAGATGATGAGAAATTAGTTGTGAGAGTATATGACAGTATACAATATTTATTTTTATGTATTTGATCGTAGAATTATTTTTTTGGGCCAAATAATGCATTAGGACACATTATAGGGGAGTTCAGGTGGGTTATTTGTTATAGAGCATGTCATTGTGATGTTATGGTGTGTATTATATTTTATGAAATTTTTTCCTTTTTTTGGATTTTTTTAGGATTTATTATGAGTTAGTTATTATTTTTTACTCAAGTCAGAGTCGAGTTAAGTTTTATTCATGAAATTGCCACTAAACATCACCACGACTTTTCTACCCCAAACCCTTGACGCCGCCCCAATTCCTGTTGCTAACGTTGCCTCCACTCCAGCCACCCCACCACAGCCTATCGACGTTGCCAGTCACTATCAACACGTCGCCAAGTCATCCCCCATCTTTACGGTTGTGGCTTGGTCTCCACGACGCAGAGAAGGATACAAGTTCACACGCCCTCCCGATGTGATTCCACCGTCGCCATGCCATCCTTCCACCGTTGTGTGCTGTCATCAAGATAGACCAAAGGCCGCCGCTTGGGCGACCCCTAGCTAGGGCACCACTGCCCAACTTCGATCGCCGCCAGTGAGCCATCGTCACTGCCGTCCAATGGTCGCTCCACCTTAACTGACAACCCCTCGACCTTCCCCAACTGGAGTTTTATAGAACTCCCAGCACCTATACAGTTCCTTGATTGAGGCCATTGAATCCTCACCTATCCAACCATTTTTTATTCCTCATTTCAAGCCCGTAACCAGCCCTTCTTCTCCTCTCTGTGAGATCTTTCAACTTAGTCCAACATCTAATAGCTACTGGGCTAAGATCCTGTTTTGTAAGTAGGAATGGACTATAAATCTTTATCTTGGTTGATTACTTTTGAAGAGATATCTTAGCCCATTATGTTGTACTTTGGACCGGGTCATTACAAATGATATCAGAGCTTCCCGATTTTGTATTAGATGATGGGCTGGACTAGGAAAATTGGCTAGGGTGCCTGTTACCGGCCAAAGAAGGTTGTGGGCTGGGGCTAGCAATGGGTCAAATGTGGGAATTTTAGAGACAAAATTTCCTAAGGTGGGTGGATTGTGAGATCCCTCAACTTAGTCTCACATCTAATACCTAATGGGTTAAGATCTTATTTATAAGTGGGAATGGACAGTAGATATTTAGGTTGGTTAACCACTTTTGAAGAGTTGAAATAGCTCATTATGTTGCACTTTGGGCTAGGTCCTTACAAATGATATCATAGTTTCCTGGTTCCTGGTTAGATAGTGGGTTGGACTAAGGATGTTGGCTAAGCTGATGGTTACAGGCCAAATTAGGTCGTAGGCTAGGGCTAGCAACAGCTTAAGTGTAAGAATTTCAAGGACGATGTTTCTTAAGATGGCTGGATTATGAGATCCCTCAACTTAGTCTTACATCTAATACCTACTGGGCTAAGATCATGTTTATAAGTGGAAATGGACTATAAATCTTTAGCTTGGTTAACCATTTTTTAAGAGATGACTTAGCCATTATGTTGTATTTTGGGCTGAGTTGTTACACTTTCCTTCTTCTTATCTTCTTCCTTGGGTTTTGGAACCATCATGGACTGTTTTTGATAATTAGTTGTGAAGACATGGGCTCGACCAAGGGGTACGATCACTAAGGTTTGATCACATGGCTTAGACGAACATTAGCCCCCTTGCCGATTTTTTGCAAGTTTGAAAGAAGAGTTGCCAAAAAACAATTTACATTTTTTCTCAACTTTTTCTTTTCTTTCTTTCTTTCTTTTTTTTGCGTAAGCTATCATATGGCAACCCCTCCTAGGTCATTGTGTGGTAACTAACCGTCATCTTAATCTTGAGAAGTGACTTCTTTACTCGATAACTGTGGTTTCCAAATCCATATTTCTTTCCTTCTACTTTTAGGTTTGGGTGGCAATGGGAGAATGACAAATTTGTTTCTACTCTCATCTATGGCTTCTCCTTCTTAGCATCAAGCTTTTTTTGGCAAAAAGATCACATGATGTCTTCTTTTCTTTCCATAGTATGGAGGTGACCTTGTTATTTTATGATGCCTCCTACTATTAATTGAGCTATTGGCTACTTCTCTTTCAACACTTTTAGCAATAGTGATTTCAATTGAAGCCCAAACTTCTTGTCCAATGTCAAGTTGGATGGCAATGTTGATATCTTTGGTGACACAAACAAGTGAAGGCAAGTAGCTGATCCGTGACTTGTGTTGAACTTCTCTTGCTCTTCGAGTACATTCACCAGTCTTCATCACTGATGACTGTGAATACTTCCAATTTTCATCAAGTAACTAATATTTAATCATGAAAGGGCTGCTGGTACAAAATGTACTTTAGATTCGGGCATCAAGACTTGAATAAGAACAATCACGATCCACTACAATAGTAGTGTGTCTCCTTTAATGTAGTGTCATTTCATTCCTTTGATCGCTATCTTTCTGCCAAAGCTGCACATTAGGCGCAATTTTATTTTTCTGTGTTGCATTACATTCTCTGACTTGACTTCCTCTTTAGTTGAATTTGTTTGCACAACAAGCTGGTCTTCCTTTTTTTTTTATCAAGCTCTTTTCCTTCGCAAAGTCTAGCTCTTTGATGAGCGTGAACTTCAAACTTTTGAATCAGTAGAGGTGTAGAACATACTTTCTTCACTTTTCAATGGAAGCAGGTAACACCTTCATGTTTTTTACTTTAACAATTTGGACATCCATTTCCTCTCCTTGTTGTGGCTCACTGTCATCACATTAGCAGCTATAGCTTTGTACTTAATATCGCCTTTCTGAAGCAACTCTTGGATCTTCTCTATCACATCTTGACATTTCAGCGTTGGATGACCTAACCTCTAGTGAAATCGACAAAAGTTTTCCTTCTTCTCATGTTCTGGCTTTGGCAAATTCTTCAGAGTCCATCGCCTGATCTTTCCTTTGCTCTTCAACACATCGAACCATATCCCAAATCTCTAGTGTTGAATATATAGTCTTCTATATTTCTCTATTAATGTTGTTGTCAAGACTCTCGAGGTGCATATCTTGGATTTTCACCTACATTCTTCATCTTCGCCTGCAACCCATGATCCATGTGACTAACTCGGTGACTACATTGCTTGAAGCTCCTTCATTCTTTCCTGAACAGAAATTCTATTGAGTTCCTTATATATTAGCACTCTTTTAAAGAGTTCTTCAAATGTATTACATTGTGCACCAATTGGGAACTATGTAGTTGATCCAGCATTCATTGCACAAATCTTTACAAGCTCTTTGATGTATGGGATCTCCTTCATCTAAGATAATAAACTTCTAAATCTCTTCACGTATGCATCAAATTATTCACCTGACTCTCTTCGACATTCCTTAAGTGCTCAATCTTTATCAGGATCTCCATTAATTGAAAGTGGGATGTGAAGTGCTCGATGAGTTCTTCCCATGAATTGATCGAACTGGGTGGTCAGTTGTTGAACCATCTTAGGGCATTGCCACTAAGAGATGATGGAAATTGTTGTAATTTTAGCTTTTCATTTGTTGTGATTGCTCCGCACTCAATTTCGAAGATTGTGATGTGGTCTTTAGAGTTTCCACCTCCATCAAACTTCGTGAACATAGGGTGCTTTTATTTCTCAGGCAAAACTTCTATGTAGACTTCATTAGTTAGTGGTTGGAGACACTTTGTAGCTTCAGTTGATTCTTTATCTTTCATTCCAATCAAAGCAGTGATAAGTGCAGCTTGTGCATACATTTTGACTTTCAACTCTTCATAATATGAGTCTAACATTGACACAACTAGCATGGTTGGCAGCTGCGCTTGTGGCTAGCTTGTTGGCAAAATTGTAACAGGAGCTAACATTTGACTTGTTGGCATTGCTGGAGGTACCGTTGGGATAGGCATCATGGTTGCAATTGATAGTGGAAACACCATGGAAGATGGTTGTTGGGAGCATGCAGGGTCATACGATTGGTACAGGTATGGTGACTGGTAATATGGTGGTTGTGGAAGCCATGCAGAATGAGGAAACGAATAAGGCTTTCTCCTATTTGATTGTGACACTTAGAAGTGTTGCACCCAAGTCTATTTGGGTGATGAAGCTGATGTAGTAAGTGCTTTGGGGATGGGCTGTAATGACCCAGCCAAAAATGCAATATCGTGGGCCTAACCGGCCTGGGTGTTACTTAAAAAATATAACTAACCAATCCTGTAATGATCCGCCCTAACCAGACCGGGTGTTACTTAAAACGGTAAATGAACAAATAATTCTAGAATTTATAACTTCTCAAAATAACTCATGTTTCATACACCAATATATAAAATAACCGTCCCACAGTCTCGGACCGTTTCCCATAGCCACATTTATAACACAAGAAAATAAAAAGAAAGTCCACTTATTATCCGTTCGCCAGAACTAAGTCAGTGGAAGAACCGCCCAATAGTCTTTTATTCTTCGGTCCAACACTACTAACCTGTGGAGGCAATTCTGCGTTAGTGATTAAAACACTAAGCCATATAATTAAATACAACAAGTCAATAAAAACCTCATCAATATCTTTCAGTTCAGTCTAAGATTATGGGTTGTCAAGTCTATTCTGACATGTCCGTTATTGGCTGTCAGATCCATTCTGACATGTTCGTTACTGCCTGTCAGATCCATTCTGACATGTCCGTTATTGGCTGTCAGGTTCATTCTGACATGTCCGTTACTAGCCGTTAGGTTTATTCTGACATGTTTGTTACTGGCTATCGGTTCATTCGGACATGTCTGTTACTGGCTATCAGGTTCATTTTGACATGTCTGTTACTGGCTGTCAGGTCTATTCTGACATGTCCAGGTGTCAGATCCATTTTGACATTATTGGGCTGTTAGGACCATTTTGATATTATTGGGCTTTCAGGACCATTTTGACATTATTGGGCTATCAAGTCCATTCTGACATGTCCATTCAGAGCTTATGGGCTATTAGGTCCATTCTGACATGTCCATTCTGAGATTATGAAGGGTGCTACCTCGTGTCGGACTGAGCCAATTCCTCAACCCCAATTGCACTCGGTGCATGGTGGTCGAATATGGGCTTAGGCCGACTAGATTGCCCACAAGGGAAAATTCAAAATTATAAATGATTATACGGACCTGGAAGGTTGATTGGTATAATAAGAATGAGATGGAAAACTAATTTAGATGAGTGGAGCCCTGCGTCTTAAGTTGATGAGTTTAACCCGCGTAACCTACATCGAAACCCATTGCTAAATAAAATATTAATGTCTCTATATTATGCATGCCTGTGGTGTGTGTTCATATCATCAATACATAAAAAAAATAAAACAATGCTAACAACCCTAGAAATAAATAAGTGGCAAGCAAATCAAGACATTATAATAATAATTAATTAATTTATAAATGATCAAAGAATACATTCATACACAATTAGATAAATAATAAATAAATGAGCATAAATAACACTCGAATAATAAAAAATAATATAATCATAATATATAAATACACGGCTAAACACGAGTAAATATTATATATATACTCGTGTTAGTAAGCATATGATTAATTAAATAATTAAATAAATAATAAAATAATAATTCAATAAAGAAAGAAAATACTCATAACATACAAAATTGCTAAATAATGTGAATATGCATCTAAACTAATGTAAGGGTTCTCGAATTACCAAAAACAATTGAGAAACGGTTGAATACGAGCTGAACAAAACTGAACTAAGCTGAACCAGACCAACCGGTTGGGCTGAACTAAATGTTGGGTTGGGTCAGGTAGGTTGATGGACAAGAACATGGACAGAATATGGCGGACTAGGGAATGACCAGTCGGATGTGAGTGCGGACAGGCGGACGCAAAAACGGGCAGACGGACGGGTATATGGGCTGAATTGGGGCGATGGTGCCCGTCGCCAGAAAGCGTCAACGGTGACACAGTTGGTGGCACCGTCAGTCATGATTAAAAGAGGACATGACGGCGGAGGTGCTGATGGTGACGACTGGCAAGTCCAGCCACGGGCTGGCCGGAAATCGGCCAAACGGTGAGAAGTCATCGACGTTAGCGGCGGGGGCGTTGGCGGTGATCATGGCCATGGTGATGGTCATGGGTGGTCTCAAAATGTATATCTAGTTGAGTGTAAGCCATTAGGGTGGTCGGATCGGCCGGTGGCAGCTCGCCAATGCCGTAAAATAGCCCAAACGGTGGGGGTGGCATCGGCGGCGTAAACCGGCTCCAAAAACTCTGTCGTAGGCGGCAACTGCGATGGTTCCCGTGGTCGTGAGAGGTACGACTGGAAAGCTAGCCACAAGGCAGTCATGGGGGTGACAGTGCAGTGGTCAGGGGTGAGGAGGAGACTCGCGACGGAGAACCGAAGTGGCGGCGGAGTTAACTCAATAAAAATCCTGGGAGATCTAAATTGGGAAAATAATATAGTGAACCTAGGGTAGAGGTTGATGGCTAGGGTTTGTGAAAAATACCCCAACACCCGTCTTTCATTTAACCGGGTAACCTGGTAAAGAAAAAAATATAATATTTAACCAGGTAGAGAATATAATATAATTAATCATAATAATTTTCCAACGTTCAATCATTCCCCGACTGAGTCGAATATATATAATTTTTTTTCACGGTCTTTACATGGACTGAGTACTTGAAATGAAAGAAAAATTATTAATTTTGTGAGGGATGTTGGTGTGTTGTAGCAATTGTTCTTGTAGCTATGAGGGAGAAGGATATAATCGGTTTGCATAGGGTTGAAGACATCTGCCTAGCCTCCACGCGTTAATCCATTGTTGGACATTGCGTGGGATGGTCGTCTTCTTGTCTTGACATAGGCACATGTAGGCAAGCACTTGCTGTATCAGAATCCGCTCTTCACTTCGATGGAATCTCTCTTCAATTGCTTGATTCTATTATTGTCCCCCACTTATCTCATTTGTTGGCATCAAAAACACTTGTCTGGCTTCTGAAGCTTGGTTCATCTCTGCATTACTTTTTGGACTTTGGTTGCATTCTTCTTATATCAGCATGCTTCTCCTTAGAGTAATTCCTCCTTTATTTCATTCATTCAATGCCGCTTCAAGCTGTTGGATTCTTTCGCGCACATTTCCCGCTATGTGCTGGCTTGCTTCCATGTTTACTTCAAATTGACTTTTCCTTCATTGACTTGATGTGGATAGATCATCTTCATTAACTGTAAAACCTGTGATTCGAGTCACGGTTTTATAGTCGTTAGCCGATCAGTTTAGCCGTCGGTTCGAGTTGAGTATATTTCGGAACACGTGTACTGAACCGATGCCGGTCGCGTGTATGAGGTATGAGGGGTCATGTGTACCCGAATATGTAATGATAACGTCATGACTGAGCAGAGAATGAGTTATCAGAATATATGAGAGTAAACAGTCGATGATTTTAGATTTCTTTATTTTGTGACCGTAGAAATAGTTTTAGGCTGTTTATTGCGTTAGGATGCATTGCGGGTAGTTTGCGTGGGTTATTAGTTATAGAGCATGACATTTGGATGTTTTATGTTATTTTATTTTCTGGGATTTTTCCCAATTTTTTTGGATTTACATATTATTCTTGACTCGAACCAAAGTCGAGTCAAGTAATATTTACAAGTTTGCCATTGAGATGTTTTTTTTCCACCCGACGTTTTCCCCCTTTCCCAAACCCTACCCACCTCCCCTATGCACCGCCGCCTCCGCCTAGCGTCGCCCGGCCACTGCTTGTCGCCGCCCAGTACCGGCGCAAGGTCGTCGTGTTGCCCCGACCGGCCCTGGCCGCCGCAATGCTGGATCACTGCGACTAGGGCGGAGCAGCGTTGTGGTCGCATTGTCGATCCCGCTGCTGGCAACCGTCGTCGCCACCGTCAAGTGGTCGCCTCGGCGTCACCGACCGCCTACCTACCTTCCCCAACCAGAGCGCCACCGATCGCCGCCCCGTTCGGCCGAATCTAGGCAGCCCCGCGGCCGCCCCTGTTGTGGGCATTTTTCGGCGAGTCGCCACCTCTGTTGGCCGCTTTGACACCACAGACACGTCGGGCTCGTCGAGGTGGTTCCGATGGTACCCTATACGGCCCCAATCCGACCAGTAGACGCCACTGGCGATTGTTGCCGGAAAACTGTCGGAGAGTTGCCGGAAAACCGCCGAAACCTACCGGAAAACTGGAATTGTTGGAATTCGCTGGAATTCACCGGAGTTCATCCAGTCGAACCTGATCGAGCTTCGGATGCCGTTGAGCACCGAATTCAAGGTTCAAGATGCATACACGACGAAGCCCTAGTCGTCGTCAATTTCCGACGATGCGAGGTATAATTACCTCTAATTTGATTAATTTTAGTTGATGATTGTTAGCACAACATGTT
>JAVDBV010085757.1:0-16256 GCA_032619315.1 Piper longum | reverse complement strand
GGCCCCACTTGAAAGATTTGGATGGATGAATTATAAACTTAATTAGGGTTTTATCAAAAGAACAACAAAAATTAGATGGCAGAAAGCGACGGCTCGAAAGACAAGGAGAGCAACGACGAAGGAATTGGATCAGAAGACGAATTATCTTTCTCCAAAAGAGTTTTTCTTTATTCTGATTTATTTTTCTTTGTAATTAATGATGTCTTTCTTATCACATATGAATTTCTTGAGTTTATTTGAATATTTTATGGAGTAAATTCTTTTCTAGAATTTTTAATGAAACTTAGTGCATGGATTAATAAAGGTTATTAATTTTTATTTATGTGATTGTGTTTTTGGATCATCTATTTTATTCTATTCGTTAATGCTATCATTAGATTGGCCACCTATTGATTGATTTAGAGATTTAATCTTGTATAGAAATAGAAAGATTAGATTTGTCATTGAATAAAATAGCCTTTGTTCATCTATTTTGGGTGATTTACATATGAGATAGAGATATACTCATATGTCTTGGGGAACTGTTAAGGGCAGAACTTAATGTATCATTTTGCATATGCAATTTCATAGAGATATAGAAATTGAGTGCGAATGATAAGTTTATGGTGAATCTAAGAGATGTCATAAATAATTAATTCCCGTGGTTAATGATTCGAATCTGCAATTCATTGGTAAAAATTATAACTTTAATCAAATATAGCACTAAGTGAAATTGAAAATCCTAGGTTTGTCGTTTTCAAATCAATTCATCATTTAACTATTGTAATTTTAGATTAATTTAGTTGTAATTCATAATTAAATCATTATTAAAACTTGTTTTCGTTTAAGTATAAGTAATTAAATTAGTTTTGGTAATTGAGAATTTCTACTACTAATTCCTTGTCGGACAATACTTTCTTATCACTTTTATTGCTTGATTCGATATGTGCACTTGCGTTATAATTTTCACATCAATAGAAGTGATATAAGTGAGTTTTTTAACCAAGTCTTTTCAAACTACCCTTTATTTATCCTTGTTTAAGCTAATTTTGAGCTTTCAAATTAACCTATTCTGCTTGTTTTTCTATAATATAAACAGATTTAGCTTTTATTTCATTTTATTTTTCCTTGTTTGTTAATTGTCCTAACTTAAAACCTTAGTAATTGACTTTTTCCATGGTTGGAAAGAATTGATTACTAAATGAGAGTTATATCTTTGGGTATGGAATTCATTTGGATGAAAGAAAAGGAAAAATGAAAAAAAGCAAGAATAAAAAAAAATTGAAGTGCTAAAATTGTATAAGTTAGTGAAAAGAATATGAAAGAGGAGATGTAAAAAGAAAAAAGAAAAAGAAAAATGTTGTTTCGGGGTTATTGTTTCAATTATGCGTGTTTTTTGAAGAAGACTGTGAATAATTGGATGAAATGGTGGTAAGAAGGATTTGAATTAATTTGTTTCAAACTTGGAAGGAGTCTTCAACTGGGTTTATTATTTCAATCTTGATATCAATTTTTAGCCTTTAGCCTAGCCTTATTACAACCTTATGAGTCCTATTGATATTAATTGACAATGTACTTATATTAATGGAGAGGAAATTGATATTTGGACTTATAGAAAATTTAATTTAAGTATATTGGATGATAGTATAAGCTAATTTTAAACTTGAGAGTTTTATTTCTTTTCATATTGGGGAATATGTTTGCACTTTTATTTTGTAATTGGATATCTTGTGAATTTTAGAATGTTATTATTTGATTTCAAGAAATAATATTCATACATTAATGAGAAGTTATAAATTAATTTGTTGGATGGGTTATGTGGATTGGAGAAGTGAGGTGAGTCGAGTTTAAGTTTTGCTCAGGACTAACAAAAAATATTCAAGTTTTGGGAGTGTGATAACTCTAGAAGAGAGTTATTATTTTATGTATTTCATTTAATTTTTTGTCATATTTTGAGTCATTTTTATGTTATATTATTTGATTTGATATGTATATTTGCGTTATAATTTCCACATTAATCTGATAATCTTGAACAAATTAAATATATGGCTATTATAAGGGAGAGAACCGCCAGGTGGTTTGTGATCTGAAGGTGGGTGAAGATCTAGAGGAAAGGTGGCACTGGCAACAAAGAAGAGGGAAGAGAGGAGACCAAAACGGGGATGAAAGCTCCGTTGGAGAAGCTACGGGGTTCCTTCATTAGAAAACCCCAAAGAAAATTTTGGTGAAGATCAGAACCAGAGTGGGATCCCCATGCAAACAAAAAAATGGGACTCATCCCTCGTCAAATTTTGAAGGGAAATGTGGCAGAGGTAATTTGTCTTTTAATGTCACAATGGGGGAAGGAATGGGAGTAGGAGTAGGAGAGAAGGTCGTCTGAAAGAGTGGAAAAGGCAGGATTATGAATTGAGATGCAGAGAAGAGAAGATTATGGTGGCTGGTACAAATTCAGAGATTGATTAATAAATAAATAAACACACCAAGGACGGCAGCAAAGAACCGGATATTATGAAGTTCAAAGTCGTGCTTCTAAGAAGGCCAAATTTTTAGCCAACCACTCTTATTAAGTCAAGCCTAAGCCACCATTTTATTGGTTGATTCTATTAACCAACCTTACAAATATATAAATTTAACTCCTCCGTGAAAAGACACGTAAGCTCACTTGCAACAAAGGAACTCGCTCCATAAAACGGCAAAAAACGACTTAATGATACGTAGAAAAACTACTATACTAAAAAAAAACTTCATTCTTTACTAAAGCACATTTTTTACCTCACACATTAAAATACTCACATTCCTCACTTGTAAAAACCTACTTAATAAGTACATTAAAATTTTTTTCAGAGACCTTCTAGATGAGATGAAAGTAGGAAAGTTTTGACATGGAAAATGGGTTTCCTATAAAATTTGCAACTTGAGTCAAGGTTAATGGTTGTCAACCAGTCAGTTTGATCGTTTGTCAAGATCGTTTCAAATTTCAAAACACGTGCATAGAGCCGAGGTCGACTGTGTGTACATGTTATGAGGGTTCATGTATACCCGAGTATATAATGATAACGCTAGGTACATAACAATAGACAAAATCATTAGTATATACGAGAGTATAGTTTGTTTATTTTATTTTGTTTAGTAGATCGTAGAATTAGATTTATACCGTTGATTTTATTAAGACGCGTTGGGTAGGATTTTTTGTTGGGTTAGTAGCTTTTAGAACATGCTATTCGACGGATGTCGACCTCTTCCTTTTTTTTTTTGACTCGCATCTATGACATATTTGACTCACCTTGACAGCCCTCAGATAGCTTTTTAGAAGCTCCCATAAGCCTACTTTACACCTACTTAGTGTTATCCTAGCCCAGTGAAAAAAAAAAAAACACAACCTAAACACCAAACCATCGGCCAGTCCCGACTTGCTGACTTCTCCTCCCCTTTCCTTATCCTCCCTTCCTTTTCCCATCCTCTACCCTGCTCAGTCCCCCCCTTTTCCCCCTCTTGGCCACCGCCGGTAGTGGAAAATCACCACCACCGTCACTAGCCAGTTTCCGGCCATATTACAGCCAGTCGCCACCCACCTGTTTCCCCCTCTCCTAGCCCTAGTCCCAGCCCTACCCTCCCTCTCTTCACCATGTGGCAGTCACAGCTGCCACTCCTATGCACCATCGATAGCCACGACCGTATCCGTTGTCACCGATTTTATCTTGAATCACTATGAGATGCCTTTCGCTCCTCCAAAATTTATTTTTTAGTTCATTTCAATAATTATTCATATCATTCATGATTTTTATAAACGTTCATGATTTATTAATATGTTAATTATGGGATTCATGATAAGTACCTGTTGATTTATGAATTCTTTTATGTAATTTAATGATTATTAATGATTAATGTTGATTCAAATTTTTTAATTATGGAATTAAGCACGTTAGTGATGATGGTTATTTTTTATTAAGTTTGATACACAAACTAATAGTGGTGACCTTGAAATGTAAATTAACAACTGATTGAGTGTTCATTCATGATATTGATGATGAATTTGTAATGAAATTAGTTAGTGAATGTGAATTCGTTATGATGTGATTTATGTTAATATGAGAATTATTCTTCAAATAACTATGACCTATGAATTTTGTAGTTAGAATAACATGTTATGTTGATTCGAAATAACTCATGTAATTCTCACAATGATTATTAGTAAATAGTTTTATTTGCTTTGATTCGAGAGGCAAATTATGTTAACATAGATAATGTTGATTTCTACACTTAGTATGTGATTTTTCATGTCTTATCATATTCTTTTTTCATTGTATGTTTATGAATATATTTGTATCCATCCATTTAATACATACATTAGATAGTTAGCATGGGCATTAGTGTGTAGTTTTGTTTACGCAGGTACAAAGTAGAAGCTTGCCGCTTAGGCGAAAGATCCCACTTGAAACTTCTACTAAGTCCGTTGGACTCTCCTCTTGATTTGTTGTTCTATTCTATCAACGTTTTGATTTACAGATTACATGACGTATTAAATGGTTGTTTTATCGGATTTCATTTAACACGGGTTATTTAAATGTAATGAGTCAACTCGGCCAAGTCAAGATGCTGAGTTGGGTTGGACTAGACTTAGTTGTATGGGTCGGGTAGCTGGATGGGTATAGATTGGTGGATGGAACCATGGGCATGGGCTGGCAAACATGGACATGGGCTGGGCAAACGCAACATAGGCAGGCAGATGCAGATGCGAGAAAACGGGCATGACAGCTGCCAAATGGGCCGGCGGTGCTTGTCGCAGAAAAACTCCAACGGCGGGAAGCCAGGGGTCGCCGCTAGTCAGGAATGATGGGAGATGACGAGTCGGTGTTGATTGGAGTGCTTACCGACCAATCCCACCACCGGTTGGGTAGAAAGTTGCTAGAAATGGATGAAAACACACACAGGGTAGGTGGAGGTGGGGGGCTAGTCTCAAAATGTCGACCTCAACTAAAGCAACTTGTCAGGGTTAAAGATCAACGATGTCCGGCCATCAATTGGCCTAAAAATGGCCAGAAGTGACTGAAATGCTGTCGGGAAAGTGCGAGTCACCGGCGGCAATCGCAATCGCAACCACGATGGAGGTCGGGGGTGGTGTTAAAATGTCAGCCTCGGTGAAAGGAAATGATCTGGGTGGCCAGCCTCGCCGGTGTAGAAAAATACCCCTAAAGATGGTGGCAGTGGTGGAAACCGATGATAAAACCGTCGTTGCTAGCGGCAACTACGGCGATGCCAATGGTAGTGATAGGTTGATAGCGGATCGAGAGGCGGTCACAATGGTACCGATCCCATGAGTTTTTTTTCCTTTTTTATTTTTTGGGCATATTAAAGATTTAACTTTTATAATTTTAGAGTGTTTTTAAGATGAAATGAACGACAAATAGAATAAACACATGAACTTTCAACAATGCTCCTAATTAGTTAACTCTATGTACTTGATATTTGCTATATTTTTTTTAACATATTTGGTACTTGTTTTTTGGTCCAAAAAGAAATTATATAAGCTGCACCTCATATAAAGATAAACGAGCTATATATTTAATTTAAAATTTTTTGTAGGTCCCCTAAAATAACATTTATATATATTAAAAGTAAAGTACATACGTAAAACATTGATAAAATTTTAAAATCTTTTGATATTATAATGACATATTTTTAGATTTTTAAAAAATATACTATTTTATAGATATTTTAAAATTATTTTTTGTTATATTTACTTTGATAATTAAAATAAAAAGGCTAGAAACATTATATTCAATTAAAATTTTATAATTATGTTTGTTATTTATTTTTTTATTAATCTATGAAAATTTTGAGATTTAGAACCCACTAAATAAACGTATAACTAATATATACTATATGAGTTATAGCTCAAATACATCTAACTCTTTTACTAATTGATACGACTGACATGTTCTTCTAAATTCGTCAATAGGAAATTTAAGGAAGCAATATCTGTTCTCAATATATATACATCTGTTACAAACGCAATAAGTTTCATTGGGCAGTCTACAGCAGTGCAAGGTGGAAAATTTTTTGTATTACAAAATAAAAAGCGTCAAAAGTTTATTTACGAACTCCAAATCCAGCTAATTTTCATTCTAGGGAACCAATCCGGGTTCCGAAATTACGTCCGTGGAAATAGACGACACACTTTCGAGTGTAACAGAGCCAACATTCACAAAAAGCTCATTGTCGGGTTCGATTTCATTTACTTCCCCGTCGACCTCTTGAACAAGAAATCCATCTGGGACATGTTCCAGTACTTTACGTTCATCATTGCCTTCCGATGCTGATTCTCCTGTACAACCCGTGCAGCCTAAGAGGTCCTCTAAAGGGGCATCAACAAATCCATCTTCATGCGAGATAAATTTAACATCAAGTACATCCGGATCCAAATTCAAAGAAATCTTTCCAAGTTCCAGCGAACTGCCATCATCATAAACCGTGCGGGTCAGTTGACCATCAGTGATAAGTTGCTCAAAAATGGCTACCACTGACTCTATGATATCTAATTCCCCGACTACTGAACTACTATCATCTGGAAATAGAATAAGTGTTCCATCTTGATCCTTTGGTGAGGCAAGGTCGGGGACAACATCCCTTTGGGCAGCAATAGAATCAGCCGCTACAATTGTCCCTGAGCGCATCACATGTGATTCAATAGCAGTATCACTTATACTCACAATTGTGCAAGGAGTGGAATCATATTCAAAATTCTCAGAAAGGCTTTCTCCATTGTCAAGGGATTGAAAGCATGAGCCTAAAACCACTGCTCCTGCAGTTTCAACGCTGTTCAAGGGCCCTCGTGAGATTCTAACTATCTCTACATTCATTTCGTCTGACACACAACTGGGACAAACTAATGAATCATCGTCATTAGTAGATAGCAGGTTCCCAGGCTGCTCAGATAAAAGGGTTGTAGGAGGATAAAATGTGGTATCGTTGCAAGTGGTAGTTTCAGATTCAAACTCGGGAGTCCTTACAGCCAAACCAGGTCCAGCTTTCGAGAAGGAAGCAGACGTTGAAGGCAAGAATCCTTCAAGTGCTGAAGCCAAAGCACCATTGATGGAGACAGAAGGTTTTTTGCCCAGAGATCCCTTCAGTGATTCCGAGGATTCATTGACACTGATATATTCGCCATCACATGAAAAATCAGGGGCAGCCATCACTAAAGAAGCCTTAGTTGGACTTCCTTTTGGATCAATTGATGATGATGGTTCTTGAGAATTGCAAAGAAATTTGGAATCGTCATTGACAAACTCCCCAGCTGCAAAACTGTGAGGCCGAAACTGGTCAGTTGGATCTGAAAAACACCTACCATACAGAGAAAGATCAGGAGGTTCAGATGTCTCAAGATGTGAAACCTTTGAAGTCTCTGATGCATCCTGTGCTTGATTAGTACTTTTTTCTTTGTCAAATGAGCTTTCCCTAGACTCATCATATAAAAATTCTGGAGCAACTATTTTCGTGGGTTCTGATCTTATTAGAAGACTGTCGAGTTTCTGCTCCAGTCCATGAAGCCTTCCTTCGATATTATTAATGGGTCGCAAAATGTTTTCCTCAAACTTCAAAACAAAAGCTTCCATCCTGCTCATACGGTAATCCAAATGATATAATGCTCTCTCTATGTTAGCCAAATCAAAGTGCTTCTCTTCTGAAACTGCAGATTTAGTGGTTGTTTCAAACTGGCCCATTTCTGTTCTTTTACAAATTGGCTCTTGATTAATTCCTTTTCTGACATCTGCTGTGCGAGGTCTGGCTTCCTGCTCTTTACCTGATTCAGTAAGATCTGGTTCAGTTCTTTCTTTTCGTTTCTAAATGCCTGCTGGATTTAGATCTTTCCAATCTTGCACAAACTGCGGACCCAATCGGGAAATTTGCTGGGACCAACATGGACAATAATGAGCTACTTGTTTCATTTCTGGATTGCATATTGGGAAATGAGCCAGAAGACTCAACAGGGTTTGCACATATGTATATTACTTTAATTTGTACACAGCCATTCCCCTCAAGAGATAGCAATCGCAGAGTGAGGGAAACACAGGGATCTGCATCCGTAATTTCTGCCGTTGCCTCATAATAATCCAGTAACTTGTTCTGAGGATAAGAAATGTTCAGTTATATATATCACAGTAATTCATATCAGGCAGGAAACTTAAGCAAATTACCTGATTAATCTTGCTAGTACCCTCATTTTCACCACAAATTTTACTGTCAGCACAAGCATCTGTAAATGAGGATGGTGGATTTTTCACTTCCACCATCCATTTTTGACACTCCAATGATCCCCATTCTCATTATGCTCCGGTTTTTCTCTGGAATCACTATCATGAACAGCCTCATCATTGTCTAGTGCTGCAATTCCACACCGTACAGTGCACAAATACTCGTTGGCACTATGTGTATCAGATGCCTAATAAATCTCGTAAATCTTGGCTGTACTTTTCACATAAATCTGAAGGACTTCAAAATGATTTTGGAATCTGACTGGAACTAAATCAATAATCTGATATAACTGGCAAGCACCAAATGGAGCGAAATTACAAAACGATATCACATGCTTTCACTTCTAATATCTAATAATAATAATAATAATGCTCCATAAATAATCATTGAAGTGGGAAGTGATTATTTCAAGGCGAGAATGGTCGTTGACAAACAATAATAGGTTAATCAAATATTGGGGCCTCATCATGATAGTCACGCCCAAGTAAATTGAAATTGGAATAAATCGTAACTGCGCCTTCCTAGAATTTGTTCAATTATCATCGAACAGAAAAGGATTACATTATCGTATTAGAGACTAATCATACATTTTAGCCTATCAAGCGCCAGTCTTAAAAGAGGGGGGAAACAGCGTAGAACGACGCACATAATCATCGCAACGAGTAAATGACGGGTTTTGATGATCCGAATAAATAATAAAATAAACCATAACTTGTAAAAAAACGATAAAATAATAACTAGTATCGGCGGAAAAAAAGACTATCACTGTGCAAAAAAAACAAAAAAAGTTTTGAGGAAGAAATGGTGGTCGATGATTTTGATAAAGGCATATATATAAAGAGAGAGAGAGAGAGAGAGAGAGAGAGAGAGAAAGAGATAGATACACATACCGGTGATTTCACATGGGTGGGACGACTCGGTGGAGTCCGGGGGGGATAAGACGAGGAGGGGACACTCGAGGGATTCTGCCCGGCCATCATCTTCCGGAGAAAGGAAAGAATCGAAGGAGATAGAATCGTCGAGGGAACCATGGGAAACGACCCAGTTGGTGGAAGCCGTGAGGGTAGAGAGCGTCGCTGCGTCGCCCATTGAAGAGGGAGTGCGGGCGCAAGAGAGACTGCTGAAAGGGGAGAAGGGAGATCGATGTCAACTCATGCCTCTTGGGAGCATACAAATACAAATATTTATGAAGTGGACGCCGACGACCCCGCATAAGAGTTGCGTCGATTACCATTCCACTATTATCAGAAAAAAACATAATAATAATAATAATATAAATAAAGACAATAATAATAATAATTATTATTATTATATAATATTTTTTTTTTTACTAATACAGAGCTGCTAAGTGAGCCAAGCTTGCCTTGTAATTGAACTCGACCCAAATAGCTCAAAGTTCGTTCAATTCGATTCAAGATTAAACGAGCTTCGAATATATATGATTAAAATCAACTTGAATATTTCTGATATGTTCGAGTTCGACTTGAGCTCGAATACACTTACACTACTAAATTCTAAGAGCTCGCTCAAAATCAGCTCTTTTGGAAGCTCCTAACCAACTCGTTAGCTTGTTTGGGAGCTCGTATCCGGCTCGATTGGGAGCTCCAAACTGGCTCGTGTGTAAACTCAAAATAAAGTTGTTTATAAACTCAAAAATAGATGAGAAAAATATATATTTATAAAGATTAAAATTAACAAAATGATCTATTAACAAAATAATCTCTCATACTCACGATTTCAGCAATTTTCCAGCTAATTATTGCCGGCGGTGGCTACAGTCGAGATAGAGGTCGTGAGGTATACTGTTGGCACTGACTCGAAAACCCTAACACGTCTACAATGTTGACAACGAGGGCAGAGGAGGTGGCTCACTGGAAAAGGGGCAAAATAGGGGCAACGGTTGGGCAAGGCAGGGCGACCAAACGTGGCGCCAGGGTAGGGCGAGGCAGGAGACGACCGTTTGGCTAGATCTAGCCATGGCTGGCTTCCCCGCGATCATATTTGGTCGATGGGCAGCAAGATAAGGCAACCCGCGCCCGGCCATGGCCGGATTGGGTCGCGTGGTCCCCACCTGCCCCGCCTTGCCTGAATCCCACATCCAAGTGCACCACCCCGCCCCGCTGCCCTCGCCACCCGCCGCAGTCACCCCCACCCCCCACCCCAACAAGGTTGCCCCCACCCCACCTCGATCACCCCCGCCCCGCCGTGGTTGCCACCACCCCAACGAGGTTGCCCCTGCCCCACCTCGATCACCCCCGCCCTGCCACACCACAGCTTCGTCAAGTCGTGGAAGCCGGACAACGGCCAAACGGTAAGGGGAATGGTTGGCGATGTTCTGATGGTGACTTGCGGTGTCTATCGGTGGTGGTGGTATGGTGGCCAGAGGAGGTATTGGCCACAGAGAAGGATGGCTGCGGAGGGTACGAAGAAAAAGAAGCGTCGGAGGGAGGTGGAGAAGAAATAGGTAGGTGGTGATATTATAAATAAAAGTTGATTTGTCTTTAACTTGAGTAAAAAATAATAACTAACTTACAATAAATCCTAAAAAAATCCAAAAAAATAGGAAAAAGATCCCATAAAATATACACACCATAACAACACAATGATATATTATGTATATTATTATATTATATTATCGAGTCAAGCTACGAGTTGAGTTTAAGTTATAATCGAGTCGAGTCAAGTCGAGTTGAACACTATCTTGCTCAAATTTGGCTCATAGGATTCGAGTTTAAGTCGAGTTCAAGCTCAAGTGTTTAAATATCGAGTTTTGAGTCGAGTCGAGCCTAACGCCAAATGTTCGCAAGCTGATTCGCTTAATTAAGAGCCCTACTGATACTGGGTAGGGATGATATTGAATTGTTGGAGCCAACCTGAACCGGTTCCGCTAGATACACTGCTTCAAGACTCGATTCCTGATGACTTATTTTTCTCTACTATAACACAATATAAATGCTACAAAAATATATGCTTTGAAAGAAAAATGTGTGAAGAAAATTACTTTAAACTTAAACTGGTGAGGGGCTTAATTTTATATTCTAATTAAAATTTTAATAAAAATTACTTGTTAAGGATTCAAGAAAAAAACAAATAAGAAGATATTTGGTGTCGCTTTGAAGATAGGAAATCAAACTTCATTAGATATTTTATTCTTATTTTCATTAATGCCGCATGTTCACTTTCTAGCTTGCTTATGCTACAAAATGCACCACACAAAACAATTTAATTATTATGATTTTATAGTCTAGTAAAACTCGTGCAATGGTTGTCAATTAAAACCAAAGTTCAAATGCATTTCTTTGAAGAGCCGGTAAATACTTCTCCTATGAAGAAGGGTAGAGGAAAAATTTCGATTAAATCAGCTCATCGCATATTGTCGACGAATTAGTCGGCCGAGTAATTAACTTTGTACAAGGCCAGCCAAGCTGGGATGAAACGAGAAACTCAGAAGAGGACAATAGAATATGAAGAATGAGTTAATGTTTTTCTTTTTTTGTTCGCTGACTAAAAAATGAGTCAAGCGTGTGTCTAAGACTCCCGAGCCAGGGAGACTGTGCTGCCAGCTTAAAGGTTAAAAATCATCTTGTTATTTCCTTCTTGTCGCAGCATATAAAGGAGCCCAAATAAAAAAGCTCACTAAATAAATACATTTGTTTTTTGAAAGCACAAAATATAGGTATGTTCAAAAGGGAGGAGTAACGAGAAACTCTTACAACAATATAAGCAGATTCTCACTCGTACTTAAATGCTAACAGAAAATGCCAGGTATTATGATGATCGAGATAGAAAAGAAGTTACACACATTCTGCAGCAAGAGCTGGCAGGGAAAGTAGAATTGTTCATTTCAACCATCACACTTTCAAGTCACAGCAGCACGAACCTACTACAACCATGCTTGGTCCATGGCTTCCAACTTGCAAGACCTGGCAAAAGCATAAACATTCTGCATTCCAAACAGATTTTCCAAAGTACTAGAAACGCAACCACATACACCAGCCTACAGAAAATAACTTTGATAGCTTTATTACATAGCAAAACATAACAAAAAGACAACCGTGATCACATATGGCTCAAATGTCAAGTAGAGCAAATAAACTTCTAAAACTTTGTAGAAAGATAGCCTAACTTTGTAGAAAGAAAAGGATATGGCTAGATGCCACATACAGCTATCATATTTCTGAAAAATAAGTTATTGAATTGTACACGTGTGATCATGATTAATTCTAAACAATTACATGGGACAAAATGAAGCACAGAAAATGCTTGAGTAGAACGATGGAAAATTCATTTGAAAAATAAGTAACTTCCTTCTACCAGTAATCCTTGCACGAACACAAACCATCATTGAAATGATGAAATCTCTTAGCATCTCTGCATATGATTTCTCGGCCAGCAAGTTTTGATATAATCTTCAAAGCATTGTGGCAATCTTTACAAATGCGCAGATTCTTAATAATGCGGATTGAGCAATTAACGCTGCTGCTGATGAGACCATAAGAAAGAGCCAATTTCTCACTATGATATAGTAAGGCTTCCTCCTTGGATTCTGGATCTACATCATGCAACACACAAGTTGTATCCGGCACATAACCTGCTTCCCTCATCTGGGCACTCAAGAACTTCAAATTCTCATAAATTCTATCTTTTTCGGGATGGGAAGTATCACCTGCCCGATATTCATACATCCTACTCCTAGCCAAAGAACCTGAAGGTTTCTTCTCTTTTTCCTTGGCAATGTCTGAAGCCTTCACTGGAATGAGGCCAGCCTTTGATTGGTCCGTTAGCCTTGAGGAATCCAACAATTCAACCATTTCAGCACAGCGCTTCCCAAGCTCCACGTTTCCATATACTCTACTGAGGTTCATCAAAGCCTCCCAAACATCCACCGTTGGATCCAAAGGCATCTTCTCTATGAATTCCATAGCTTCGTCTACATGGCCCGATTTTCCCAACAATTCAATTATCGCTACATAATGAGCCATTGTAGGAATAATATTGTATGTTTTAATCATTGACTCAAAGTGAAGCATACCTTCATCAACAGCATTTAAAACGCTACAGGCAGAGAAGACACCAATGAATAATTGATCATCTGGATCCAGCCCCAGCTGTTTGAACTGTGTGAAGGCATCAATAGCCTCCTCTCCCATCCCGTTATTTGCATAGCCAGTTATTACAATATCCCAAGTTGTCATGTTGCGCGCCGGCATTCTCTGAAATACCTGAACAGCATCATCCATAGAACCACCCCTAGCATACATTTCTATCATCTTGTTATACATTCGGACATCAACTTGGCTCGAGGTTCGCATGATATGATTACACAAAGTCTTAGCTTCCTTTAAAGCTTTGGCATCTCCACATGCCTGCATCAACTGATAATACTGAGCTAGGTCAATTGGAGTCCCTTGCTTTTCTAGCATATCGAGGACTTCAACTGCATCCTGAACTTTACCCTGCTTACATAGATAATCAAGTTCTTCAATAGTTCCTCTGAACTTATGGTCGTCTGCTAGAGAAACATCTCCTTCGGGTAAAGCAGAATTTGGAAAAAGGGATCCAACTGCATTCTCAATGTAACCCACGCTTTGACTTTGCAGTTGGTATGGATTTTGTTGAGGGCTAGCCACAGAAGAAGGAATCTGCGTCGTGGTATGTTGGTTTCCTCCCATTTGAAAGACGGCCGCATTAGTTCCTACTCGAGCATTTGCATTGGTGGAATTTGGATCTTGCTCTGCATTTGACGGACTAGGAGGGTCATGATAACCACTCGAGTTCAATCCCCACTGAGGAGCGACACCCGCATTATTTTGCACGAAATGCCGATTCGGATAACTCCGGAAGTCCTGCCCAGTATTCACTGCGTAATTCACACCACGACATATTTCTCTGCCAAACCCGTCGCAATGATTGGAACTGTATCCATTAGAATTCCCATTCCCCTGATTGGCAATTCCTCCACCATTTGAGTGGTTTTGATATCCTTGCCCATTGTTGGCTGCATAATCATATCCACTATGGCTCTGTTGAGAAGTACCCCTACCAAATCCGTCCGGACTTTGCAGACGGGAATTGTACTCAGTCGTGGTGTATCCACCCGAAGGGGCGACATCACTCGACCAGGTATGGCGTTCTTGCCCACCATGACTCTGCCAACCATAACTATTAGCAGTCGGAAGCACCCGAGAATCGTGGAAACTTCCTTCTCCGTGAAAATGGTCACCGCTATCCTGCCGTCGGGGATTCCAATGACCACCACTGGAATTTACTCTAGTCTGCCGATCGTAATGGCCATCACCAGCAAACTCACCAGCATTAGCTTGTAAACGGGGATCATAATCATTCCCGTCCTGCTGCCGCAGAACAACTTTTTCGGCGGTGGTGCCACTGACGGCCTTGCACAGAACGGGCGCGGCGAGACAATCGCCCAAGGATTGACAAGGAAAGAGGTGATTAGGAGGTTGGGTTAAAGAAGGGGAAGCTACCTGGGACAGAGCCGATATGGACTTGACAGAGATTAACGCTGCTCTCCTTCCGGACATGGAGCAAAACTGGATCCAATTCCCTCAAAAATAACGTAAGGCTCCAAAAGGGGAGTGCTTTTCACCAGCCGAGGCAAGGGCTAGCCAAACACGGTGTGGAGGAAGAACAAGGAGGAGGAGCTCCCAACCCCTAATCGCCAATGCCCATCCACGGTGGGTGGCGTGGGTTTATATTGCAGTTAGGGTTTTAGCTACCCAACCCACTTCTCTCTCTCTCTCCGTAACCCTGACCCTCCCTCGCACCCTCGTACGGGTCCCGTCCCGGCTCAGAGGCGGGTCTATTGCAGGGAGATTGGTGCCCATTTCCTTAACGCGCATGTGTGGCGGTTAATGCCCCACCAATTAAGCGTGAGACCCACCGTTGGCCTCTCATCATCACTCTCTTTCAAAAAAAACAAGAAATGTCGTCGTCCTAAAACCTAGGCCTCATTTCGCGGGGAGTGAGGTAACGCGGCCGTTCTACTGCCAATGGGTAAGGGGATTGGCGTCCGGAGCACCGCCGCTTCTCCTCCTCCTCTCAGAGCCGCCTATTTCCGGAGGAGAAGTGGTTGCTCCTTCCCCAATGAGTTACTCGGTAGCCAGGGTGTTTCCTCCGCCTCAGTGGCCTCGGCTGGCATTGTCGCGAGCTCTCAACGTCAACTGTTGGGAACTCCACTATGTTTCCAACGCCTTCATGTCCGCTGCTCCCCTTCGGCCGCTATCGGTAGGTAATCCTAGCTATCGGTAACCCTATTTGTATTATGATTCCTAGTGTAGCCAGGAAACCTTGACCAAATCTCCGAACTCCACTTTCGAACTCTCACCCATCACCTAACACTCATATAGCACTCCCATTAATGCTCGATCACTTGTCTCGGTACTCCCTATTCCAGTTCTTAGCATTCTCGGTAATCAACTCCTAGCACTGGCAAACAATTTCATGCGTTGCTACCAGTACCTACTTTTTGGTATAATTGATCACCACTCTTTGGCGTGCTCAATAACTCCAACTAGTAATACTCGATCATGATTAATACTTGCGATGTGTACTCAATATCGTGAGGTTAATTTTGAAGTCGATGAATACAGCTTGCTCGGTACACATTAGCCAATGCCGGGTGCACACTCTTTATGACCCGACGAGCTTTTGTAGGTTACCGAACACTATCTAGAATCTCAATAATACTTGATTCCACTCTTTAAAACCCAATAGCACTCCTAAGTGTTCCGACAATTTCCTAGCATCTATGCTCGGTTGTCACTATAAGTATGACATATAATCATAAGTTATAAGTTATTTCCACACTAGGATTTAAAGAAGAAGAAAGTGGGTTGATGCGTGTCTCTTCTCACCGCCCCCCGCCCGCCCATGGTACCACTCTCTAACTGCACCCAATGATGTGGGTTAAAACAGGAAATCCTGTCTCTGAATCACATCCATCCACATCAATGTTATATTCTATTATACTAATTATATATATATATATATATATATATAATTAG
>JAVDBV010085755.1:0-19681 GCA_032619315.1 Piper longum | reverse complement strand
ACGGGTCTGGGGGTAGGGGGGCTGTGGACCGTTGGATCAAATCCAACGGTCCACAAAAGGCAGCGCATGGTGCGCTGCCAAAATGGGCAGCGTTGCCTATATATATATATATATATGTATATTAGTTACTTTCTAATCATTGTTTTATCAATTATGATTTCATGAGGGCTTATTGAACATATAAAACTTGATTAGTTTAATGGGATATTATTTTCCCAATTTTTAACGGGTTTACTTATTGATTGCTATTTTTATCCCTTGGCTGTTAATTAAAAAAACAATTACTTGTTAACACGTGTCTCTTTCATCGTGTCTAATTTGGACCTACATTAATATATATTTTTAATAAATATCAATCCGAAAACATGTGCTATTAGTTTTAATTATTTTTATTTTTAATAAAAGTTGTTAAGACAAATTCTTTATCTAATTAATTTTAATAAAAGTAATAAAAACAGAATCTTTAAATATTAAAAAACGGCAAAGAGTTTTTAATTTCTATTATATTCTTAATTTTTTATTAAAAATTAATTAAAATCGCGTGCCTTTGAGTAGCTTTGTTATATTACCCGATGGTCTCGACTCGTTAAGAGTTTAATAATAGCCAATTGGATCATGGGTGCTAAAACCTACGACTTTGGACTTGTGTGCGACACGAATGGTTTAATTCCTTTTACTAATTTTATCTTTATAAAAATAAAAAAGGTCATATGTTCGTGGGTGACCATTGTGATTGATGACGTGTTAAATACATATTGATTGATAAAGCTGCAAACCCGAGATTTGTGTACGTCGTTTGCAGATTAGAACATCCCACACAATCTCAATCCTTATCCAACAAAAAAGATCCATCAGATCCTATTTCCAATCCATATCTCAACAACGAAACCACACTCCCCTCCCTATAAATATTTGTTAAACTATTTCACATCTTCCAATCATTCTTGAGTATTCACCGCCTGCAGAGTTAAGGAGAGATATCTCGTCAAGACGCCGCCATGGCTTCCATCCCCTGCTCCATCCATCTCGATCTCTCGCCCACAACCGGCTCTCCATTAGTCTCCTTCTCGTGGCTCGCCCGACTGCTTTCCGGCGTTGCGGGAAGCAAGAAGAAAAGAAAGGTCGGTGGCCGGGAAGATAAGGAGGTCAAGATGCTTTTGGTCGACGGGAAGGGGACGAAAGAGAGCTATAAGTAGAAGGCTTTTTTATTTATGTTAATTTATGATCTTGGCAAGTGTAAATATATATAGTTTTTTTATCGCGTATGAAATTGCATTTGGTTTTCGAACCAATAGTCTTTTTATTTCACAGTGGGTAAGGTTGGTCACTCCTTATCAATGGTAAGACTCGCATTTGTTGTATGGAAAGTTGGTTAGTTTTTTTTTTTTGTTTGATGCTCTTTTGTTCTTTTACCGTATAGTTATCGGTTTGCTTGTGTAAAATATTGTATTTTTTAAAAGTATAATAATATTGGAAAATAGTAGATACACCAATTTTAGCTTTTAAAAATAATCTAGTGTTGTTAGCGGATTTTTGGATTAACATTAAGTTGTAACAGCCGCCTATTATTGTACACGTTGAACCGGAACTAATTTCCGATCGATTCTATGACCGTCATCTGATCCTGATTCCAGAATCAATATCCCGATCGTACTCAAAAACTTGGTCGTTGTCGAGGGATGGGAAGCGTAAACATTTTACACACATAAATTTCACGAGGGATATTCAAGAATCAAGAGGCCGCCACGGCATCCCCTGCTCCATCCATCTTCATAAATTCCCCCCCTCCTTCCACATCTTCTTATTCTTCTCCCTTTGCATGGCTGGGCAAGCTGCTCCGGCTCAGCGTTGACGACGTGCCACTTTGGAACAAATCGTCGGAGGCGAGCTTTGTCTCCGGCAAAAACAGGGAAAACGAGATGTTGGTATGTCTACTTAACTTAGGATGCTGTGCCAGGGTGTGGTGTAATACTGGCCACCATTTTGCCCCTACAAATCATGAGTTGGCGCTCTCTTTTTTTTGTTTATTAACTAGGCTTGGTTTATAGCTCCACCGGCCATGGACAATCAACGACGTAGAAAAAATTGTTATACATTGATCATGAATACCAAGTTTGAGATCAGACTTTTCGTTCAGCAGCGGGGCCGGCATCATCAATATTCTTTATTGGCAATAATACTCGTCGTGGGTCATCATCAATGAAAAACGAAGCACATTATCCTCGAGTATTTTGGATTTCTTCGTGTTGTCGAAGCTCCAAAGTGCCCGCCACCTATTTGACGATCTATTTCCTCTCCTTTTTTTCTTTTCCCAAAATTAATTATCTATATCTTTGCACATATTATCTCCTACCACTAGTAAGGGAAAAAGAAATTTGCACGGGATAATCTTTTCCGGCTGTTTATTGAATTTTAACACGTAAATACTCGAATCTAAATAGGTATTCAACACTTGATTAATTCTAAATAATTTCTGATGAGGTGTGAGTATAAATTTTTTTTTAAAAAAACATCCATCTTTTTTAAAAGGCATTGTACATTTTTCAAAAGGGTTACACCGTGTTTAAATGATACATATCCCACTAAAGGAAATGCACCTTTTTCCATCACATCCATTGTCTAAGAGTTTATCTCATCTCATCTTTGTCAATAATTTTTTATTTTAATGGGTAAAAAAGATCTTTATAAAAACTATCATTTTCAAAAGGCATAAATAATTATAAGGTAATTATAATATTTATTTTATATATTTTTAATTTTCTTATATTTTGACCATTTATTTTTTCTTTTTATGCAAAGTATAAGTCTTTTTTATTATATAATTCACTTCTTCATTGTTAATATCATTGATCTTCTTTTTTTTGAAAATTTTTCATTTAATATGTTATTTTCATTATCATTGCTTCACCTTATATTTTTTATATTCCATTTTTTTTAGATTTTTCCATTTTTAATGTTTTCTCTCTGAATCTCGTGCTTATAAATATGCCAACAATATTGTTTAAATAAATTCTTCTTTTCATCATTAAATGTATTTTTTCCAAAAGATTGTCGTCTCAAAAATATTTATTTTTTTGAAAATTTTTTGTGTTTATTATGATTTGATTTTTTGTGGATATTAGTGAAACAAGTATGATATTTAATTTTTTATTTGGGAACTTTTGATTAATAAATTTCCTATTAAGATTGTTGTCTTTTTTTACATGAATTGTTCTAAATTTTGATATTTCTTCATATTTATTTTTTTCCTAGCAGAATTAATTGATTTAAATATATTATTTTTTTATAGTTTAAGTGCTTTCATGATATTTAAGGTTTGTAGTTAATTAATTTTAAATAATAAATTTATATTAAAAAATTGTTAACTTGACTATATATATGTTTGATAATTATAATATTTATCTATTTGTAAAAACAAAGCCCATATTTTGTGTAGGATTTAGACTAATTATATAATAATTTGAATAAAAATTACTTATATCCCTTACTTTTGTTCAAAGTATCAGTTACGCCCCTTCTTAAAAAATCACTTACATAACCATTAGGGGTGTTAAACGAGCGAGCGAGTCGAGCTCGACAATAGTTCGAAATTCGTTCGAACTCGACTCGAATATTTTTTACGTGTTCGATCTCGACTCAACTTGAATAAACTTAAACTGTTTGATTTTTTCGAGCTCGAACTCAGCTCGTTCGTGAACTTGACCTTCTTCAAAAGTTAAGAACTTGAATACCTATCATTTTAACTATCTCACTTCTTTGCTAGTTTATTATAGATAAATAAATATAACTAGTTATAATTAAACTTATTAGTATATTATATATATATATATAATATAAAAATTATATTATTATATTATTTTATCGAGTCGAGTTCGAGTCGAATTCGAGTTATAACCGAGTTGAGTTGAGTCGAACAAGGTCTTGCTTAAGCTCGGCTCATAAGATTCGAGTTTGAGTCGAGTTCGAGTTTGAGGATTTAAATGTCGAGCTTTGAGTCGAATCAAACCGAGCCAAATGTTAAATACTCATGAGCTGGCTTGCTTAATTAGCAGCCCTAATAACCACTCAAGTAGACACTAATAAATTCCCATTATTTTTATGATGAGGTCACTCAAAGTGATCACATTACCTAATTTATTTTAATGACACGACAAAGTCATTATTGGCTCCATCTTTTTTGGATTGGGTAATAAAAATCTTAACCATACACTAAACGGACAAGCAATGAGGACTCTGCGTAATGATCATTTAACCTACACTTTTTTATGCATACTGTCACCCGGGTTGAGGATTCACAATATCAAGTGCTATAGGGAATTTACCTCAAGTTCAAACCCGTTTAAATCTTAGAAGGGCTCGAATTGTTAGTAATTTGTGTATTTTATTTAATTTTTATTTGTTTTAATTTTTTTTTCAATATAAAAAACATTTTTTGTTAACTTTTAATCAAAAAAACAAAATATATTTATATATTATTGAAAAATTATACCTAATTATCATAAAAGGAGAAAAATTAAATTATCCTCACCTAAATGAGCGTTAGACTTAAAATTAAATTATCTTCCATCAGACGATTAGACCTAAAGTAAACAGTGGAATAGTAGTTGGCCCAACGACCCCTACATAGGAGACTTTGTCACGAGGAGCCACGAATGGCCAGATTTAACTATCTTTGGCCTAATGGTAACTTAACCAAACTCGGGCACAAGCCTTTACCAAATTTTTTTTACAAAAAAACATTATTTTTTTATTTGAAGATTTAAATTAGTTAGGTTGGATCATTCAAAACTACACTATATGATAATCTTGTTATTATTGATTTTTTTTGTCAATTTAAGTTTGATTTTTTAACCATTTAATAATGTAAAAAATATTATAAAAAAATCTCTCTCTTTCTCTTTAAAAGGGAAGTCAAACTCAGCTACAGTTCGACAGTCCCAATCATGTATCCGTCACAAAAGTCGAATCCCGCTTCTCCACTCTTTTTACTTTGTATTATCAAAATAAAAATATCAAGATTATAACAGAACTGGCTCAGAATTTTCGTATTTGTCTGGCCACCCACTTTTTCTTGTTCCCACTTCTGCACCTTCTCGAGTCAACAAGCACACAATTAGGAGGTAATACAGTCTATGAACATTCTTACTACCGAACTGTTTGCACTTGGGGCCAGCTTAACTGTTCATAAACTTGGGGTTCTGAGTTGGGTGTAATGGGACTTGGAAGTGGCGATTTGATGCACTGATTGCTTGGTGGTTGGCGTAGAGGGCGTTGGCAAGTTGGTATTTAATTCCCATCTCTGTTTATATGCTTTAATTTTCGGACTGTCTGGCCACCCGCTTTTTCTCGTTACGGCTTCTGCAACTTCTTGCGTCATCAAGCACATAATTACGACGTAATACAGTCTATGAACGTTCTCACTACCGAACTGTATGCACTTGGGGCCAGCTTAATATTCATAATCTTGGGGTTTTGCTATATGTTTTCTTACAAAGCTGCAGATGGGTGTGTCGTGATGAACGATCTGCTCAAACTGCTTTCTGAGTTGGGTGTAATGGGACTTGGAAGTGGATATTTGATTGGATTGATTGCTTGGTGATGTTTGCATGGAAGGCGTTAGCAAGTTGGTATTTAACTCCCATCTCTGTTTATATGCTTGAATTATTACTGTTGTCTGAATTCTGAATTCCTCCCGCGTGAGGCAGATGCAAGTGATGAAGTGCCCTTTAGTTGTTCGATTCCTTGTTTAAGGTGCTTTAGGATATATAGCTACTCTTTTCTGCAACTTCAGATTGGGGTCTTTTATTTGTCATTTGCAGCCGGGAAAGTATCAGAAGCTTTTGCACCTTTAGTTTGAGTTCTGTTTGTTTAGGTGATTGTCCAGCCTCCACCTTTTACAGAGCTATTAGACGAAGTCCTTGTAACACCTGTCATAGATACATTAAATCCATTGAATTATGAAAAGCTAGTGCCTGATTGGTTCCCTTCTTAGCGATTTTGTTGCATATGCAATTTTTCAGTTACTTTACCTATTCTTTCTTGGCATATGCTGACGGAATTTGCTCAGTTTTGTTTTGGTGCCACTTAGCAGGATATGAGTGTTACCGATGCATAGCTGTCTCGGGAAGAATGGGACGGCTACTCGAAACTTCATTGTTTTTGGAAATTAGGAGCGAGCCATGCGAGTGTTGCCTGTTAGATAGTGCAAGGTTACTGAATATGGAGGTTTAAGGTTGCAGATTTTAGAGGAACAGAGGATCTATTTGGCTGGAACTTCACCATGGGATTTATTCTTCTTATTTTTGTTCTGACCGTGTCAATTAGAGTCCACTGCCAAAGACCTGCTGTTGTAAACATTGGTGCAGTTCTAACTTATAATTCAGCAATTGGTGAAGTTGCAAAGGACACCATCAATTCAGCTGTCGATGATATTAATGACGATTCAAGTGTTCTTGGCGGAACCAAGCTAAATTTATTGATGGAAAATTCGAATTGCAGCGTTTTAATAGGATCCCTTAAAGGTAACCAAATGAGTGCTCATTCGAAATAGTCACATCCTTGTGTTAGAACATGATTTTCATAATGCTTCATGGGTCATCTCATCATGAGTGTAGCTTTCTTGTTAACACCTTTTTTTACTGAAAGAAACATAATCACAAATAAGAAGTGCAAATTTTTCTCTCCATAAGTGCCATATGTATTCCTATTAGTTGAATTTTCTAGGGAGAGATTACAATGGAGTGTCTTTAGTTTGATTGGTGCTGATAACTTGAGCACTTGTTTGCAGCTTTGCAGCTACTTGATAAAGGTGTAGTTGCCATAATTGGCCCACAGGCGTCTCCAATTGCTCATATGATGTCTTTCATAGCTACTGGACTCCAGGTACCACTTATCTCATTTGCTGCCACTGATCCGGCTCTATCTGCCCTCCAGTACCCTTACTTCCTCAGGGCAACTTTCAGTGATGCACATCAAATGGCTGCCATGGCAAGCTTATTAGACTACTATGATTGGAAGGAGATAGCAGTCATTTTTGTGGATGATGACTATGGAAGAAATGGAGTTTCATTTTTGGAAAATGAACTTGCTGAGAAAAGAAAAAGATTTCATTTTAAGATTGGGTTGCCTGTTAGAGCAAGTCGCAATCAGATTTTAAATGTGCTGAGAAAATATTATCCAACTGAGCCTCGTGTATATATTGTCCATGCAAATCCTGACACTGGACTCATGATTTTTGAGGTAGCCCGACAGCTTAACATGATGGTTAAAAACTACGTCTGGTTTGCAACAGATTGGCTGGCGGCTGCGTTAGATCTTTCCAGGTCATATGACAAAGCAATATTAGATTCTCTTGAAGGAGTTGTTGGCTTTTGTCAACATGTTCCGGCATCAGATAAAATGAACAATTTCTTAATAAGATGGAAGGAAAAGCGAAGGAAAGCCATGGTAAAACATGGCTTGAATGCATATGGGCTTTTTGCTTATGATGCAGTTTGGATAGTTGCAATTGGTATTAATGAATATTTGAATGATGGAAGGAACATTTCCTTTTCGTTGAATACCAAACTAAATGAGACAGTAAAATCAGCAATTCAGCTGGAAAGGCTCAAAGTTTTTGATGGTGGACCAATTCTGCTGGATCACTTAAGGAAAACAGACTTTGATGGTCTCACAGGGAGGTTGCAATTTGATTCAGAACGAAACCTCATAAACAGTTCTTACACGATTTTCAATATCAATAATAGAACCTTCCAAACAATTGGTTATTGGTCAAATTACTCAGGTTTGTCAACTGAACCACCAGAAGTTTTACGAGAGAAATCTGTCAGTTATTTTAGTCAAAACCAGAGTCTTGGAAATGTTGTATGGCCTGGCGGAAACATGGAAAAGCCTCGTGGCTGGGAGATTGCAAATGATAATAAGCCACTAAGAATTGGTGTGCCAAGGAGAACTAGCTTCACTGAATTTGTGACTGAAAACAACGATACCCATAAGATCGAAGGATATAGTATTGATGTGTTTGAAGCAGCTTTGAAACATGTTTCTTACAATATTCCTCATAAGTTTGTCCCATTTGGAGATGGGCTAATTAACCCCAGTTACGATGAGCTGGTGAGGCTAGTCTCTGAAGATGTGAGTTTGGCAAACCTCTTACATAGAATCTTTCAGTAAGAAAGTCTCTTTTATCTCACTACTATGACTCTTTAAATTTTATTAATTGACACTCTTTATCTTTCTTTTAGGTGCTTGATGGAGCGGTAGGAGACATTACCATTGTTACGAACAGGACAAAAATTGTAGATTTTACTCAGCCCTTTACAGCTACTGGTCTTGTTGTTGTATTACCCGTTAAGACAACTAAGTCAAATGCTTGGGTTTTTCTTCAACCATTCAGTGTTGGAATGTGGTGTGCCACTGCAGGATCATTCTTTCTAATTGGGGGAGTTATTTGGCTTCTTGAGCACAGGGTGAACAAAGATTTTCGAGGGCCACCAAAGCGTCAGCTTATTACTACAATTTTGTAAGTTTTTTTCAAGTTTTAATGTCACTGTGAACAAGCTACTTAAACTAGGCTATTATACTTCTGAGGAGTGACATGACTCAGATTGTTAGGGTTTTATCCCTCTTAATTTTGATGATAAAATTCAATCATTGAACTATCGCAACTCTACCAATGCTTGAGCATTGCCAATTTCAAGCCCGGACAAAGGAGGAGGATTGGCGTCAAGAAGGTCATTTTACCATCCAAAATCTTGTCATTTGTAATTGCATGTATCCTATTTTGGAAGCCATGCCCCCAACACCTTTTGGATATTAATTGGGAAATTCAAGCCCTCCCTCGCAGTGGGAAACTATAGGGTGATGATGGCATTGTTGTCTTTTACCCTTGCTTTAATAATTTTTCTTTTTCTTTACATTAACATTATTTCTTGATATTAATATTTATCCTCGTTGCTTCTTTTTGTTTCAGGTTTAGTTTATCAACTCTGTTCAATACACAGCGTAAGCAAAGATGTTAGCTTGTGTGTGCCTCGATTTGTTTTTAAAGTTCGTTCATGTTAGTTTAAGCATTAGTGTCCAGTACTCTTGGTAGTAGTGTGAGTCGTTGTGTGATTGTAAAAATGTTTTTGTGTTTCGAATGTTGCACCATTCCTTGGAATTTTTTGCTTCGCATTAATTAGTATAATATAGCGAGCCCTTTGTTCAAACATGTCTTTCCGACCAGGTAGTGTCATCAATATCATTTTCATCTTGTTTCAGATAGGCTAGCACTATATTGAAGCCTAGCTTTTCAAGGATAGTGATTATAGAGCACTAGTGTACTAAGTAATTTCTTTGTTAGTGTCTGGTTGAAATGTTTCTCACAGCTGCTGCAGATAATAGAACTTACATGAAATACCTATTGCAGAAGAATCTACTCTGAGTGTGCTTGGTAAAATGGTTATGATGGTTTGGCTGTTTCTTCTATTGGTGATTACTTCAAGCTACACTGCAAGCTTGACCTCCATACTGACCGTGCGGCAGCTTTCATCACCCATCACCGACATGGATAGCTTAATTGCAAGCAAGGGGCGTATTGGCTACCAAGTGGGGTCTTTTTCCTATGGTTACTTGAAAGATTGTTATAATATACCTGCATCACGGCTGGTTAGCCTTAAAAATCCTCAAGAATTCGAGGAGGCGCTGAGATTGGGAACAGCTAGTGGAGGTGTGGCTGCAATAGTCGACGAGCTACCTTATGTTGAACTATTCCTGAAAAAGCAAAGTGATTTCAAAATTATCGGGCAGATGTTCACCAAGAGCGGCTGGGGATTTGTAAGTGATCCTTCCTTTCCTGTTGTTCATATCTGAATAATACTTGTCACTTCACAAACAGGACATAAATTTGTGGATAATTCTTTGATGTAACGTGATTGAAAAACTTGGAAATTTGATTGTCAAGATATTTTACCCCATGAGCAGGCATTTCAGAGAGATTCTCCTCTTGCTATTGACCTGTCCAGTGCCATTCTCAAACTATCAGAAACCGATGAACTTAAGAAAATTCATGACAACTGGCTCTGTAAAGAAAAATGTGCTACACAAAGAGGATATTCTTTGGAGCCAGACCAGCTTCACTTAAAATGTTTCCTAGGGCTGTTCATATTCTGCGGCTTTGCTACCTTTGCTTCTGTTGTGGTTTTCCTTCATAGAGCAATTCGGCAATATGTTCGATACCAGAGAGAGCAACGGATTTCATCGTCTACTCTGGTTTCAAATTCTGAAGCAAGCTGGTCTAAAGCTTTAATTAGCTTCTTTGATTTCATCGATGAGAAGGAAGAGGCTGTTAAGAACTTCTTCAGGCGTCAAGAGGGCACGCCGAATGCTCAAGGTTGATTGTCAACTTACCCTTTCATTGTACATACAGACACAACAAAGCATAAAGAGTTGGCTGTAGTTCATATGTGCATAGATTGGAGGATATGCGGGTTGTGATTGCTTAGAGCTTTATTAAAATTTTGCTAAGAATGCTTTTGTCAATCTATGATACTCAAGGCAGTTCTCTCCGCTTTCATGCTTTGTAGTTTGTGGCAGGTTAATGAAATGCAGTGTGTAATTGTTGTTTACTCATATTTCATAGTTTGCTCCAATTATTTCATATTTCGGAGTAGCAGGTGTTTCTCCATTGAAGCCGCCAATATTTTGGCGGGTGCTTTTCATTACAGGCTGATCAAGGAAATGCAATTTTTGAAAAAAAAAATTTATTTCTTTATTGTGACGGCATAGGTGAACAAGATCATGGTTTTAGCTTACAAATCAAGATGATTTAAGGATACCTCATCTGCCGACCTTGCTTCATCTCATGGGAAGATGCATAGGTTGTGAGGTACTCGAAAAGATTACCACGGTGATCTTGATAAGGGAACAAAGTAATCTCTCGAGCTGTATCGATATCAAGGTGTCCTGAAATGTCATCTTAACATTTAATTTCTCTCCCTTTTGTTTTCAATAAGTTCCTAGGGTCATTTTCAATATAAAATTATTGATTAAAATATATTCATGTTGTTAAATCGACTTCACAATTTTTAAAGAAGCCACAAGGATCGGCTTAAGAATTGCGAGATTCATCCAAATTTGGGGTAAGAGCGGAAAATTTGCGAGATTCATTCAGATTATATTTTAACATAATCTAATAATATTTTATCGTAATTTAAAAAAAAACATAATAACAGAAATATAAAATATATACATACAATAAAACATCTACAAAACCGAGCTCAGAATCTAGTAGGCATTTCAACCGTACATGGCCCAACTGTCGTGCAACATGGCCCATGGACTATATCATGTCGGCGTTTATCGGACAGTTGCCTTTTCGGGCTTATATACCGTGACCGTTTGCCTAAGTTTCTTAGTTGTTCATTTGTTGTCCGAGTCCGAGACATTTAGTACGTGCCCGGTGCAGATATTCGCCGCAGCTCTTGGAAGCGGAGCAGCGGAGCTCCATGGCCATGGCCGCCTCTTGGGCTCCTGCAGCGTCCAAGTTCCTCCTTCTCCAGCCCCTTCGCTCCAAAATCCTATATTTCTTCACTTCCTCCCCTCTGCGCACCCGCCACAGGTCCCCGTTTCGCGCCTCGTCGCTTCCCGCCGGCACTGCACCTCCTCCGCTCTCCGGAGCTGTTGGTTCGGATGTCCTCGGCCGCTCTTCTGATTTGTATTGCCTCTTGGTTCATTTCTCTTCTTCTAGCCTGCGACTGCTGCTTTCCACATATGTTTTTTTTTTATTGCTTTTATAGATGGTGCATGCTAGCTTCTTTAGCTGATTTTTGTTTCATAGAAGTTGGACAGTTGTTCTGTATTGTTGATGTTAATGCCGTAGTCTGTTTTTTGTTTTTTTTTTATAATCAGTGTGAAATTGTCTTGAACTGTGGTATTTATGGTTCAAGTTGGAAGTTATTTTTTCTGAATTTTTTATGTTAAGGGAAGAAGTGATAGATTGAATGTTTGAGCTTTTTATGCAAATGTCTTAACTCTCTCCCCAATACAATTACTTGCGTCATTCTGCTAAGCTGGACAGCTAAATCTACTCGCTTGAGTTTTGTTGGCGACGCTATCTTTTGTTGGAACGTTTATATTTTATTTAGCAGAAGCAGTATGAAATTATTGCATTGACTTAGATTTTTGTGGCATAATCTTTATTTTCCCCCCTTCTACATTCTTCATTTATGGAAGTTAAGTATCAAGTTGTACCTGATCATTGTCTTTAAAAAGATTTACTTGCATCATTCTCCTAAGCCGCGCAGTACAATCAGTTGGCAATGTGTTTCGGTAGCGGCACTATTTTTTGATGGCCAACCTCATCCATTTCTTTAAATTTTTTTTTTCTTGGCTTGTTTTCATTTTATTTTTATCATCATCCTACACTTGGGCTTGGCTGCAGATATCCTGAGTACACTCGCTTGCTTCCATGTCCATCTGAGAATGGCCCACCAAGAATTGAACATCTTGTTGTATTGGAAGGCGGTCCAGTCCTTCATTATATTTGCAAATCTTTAGGGCTTCCTCCTTTGTGAGTGTTGTTCTTTTTTCTCTTCTGCTGAGTACATTGCCCTGTTGTATAGTTTCCCACAAATTTTAGCACAACCTGGTAATCAGTATTGGATTTTCAAGGTTCGTTGCAGATCTTATTGAGTTTGGGGCTGTATATTATGCATTAGTATGTCCTGAGCCACCTTCTACAGCCACTCCTGAGCAGAATCGCATATTCAAAGAAGTAACGGCTCCTTCAGTTCTCAAGAGAAGAGTTTCCATCAAAGGGAAGACTGTGCGAGAAGCACAAAAGACCTTTAGAATTACAAGTCCTGATGAATATGTTGAGGCTGGTACTTACTTGCGTGTACATGTGCATCCAAAGCGCTTTCCAAGGTGTGTGGTCAGTATTGTTGCATTCTAGCTTACTGGTTTCTTCTTCAAGCAAACATGTGATGCACATTTCACTTTCTGCTCACACGAATTAAGGAGATCATTGATTTGAGAGTTCTTGTCTATTTTTGTATGCTTTATAAATCTCTATGTATGGTCCTTTTCTATGCTTTCTTTAGAATTGCCATTGTTGGTTTCTCTGTCATTAGAACTTGCTAAAATCAAGATTGGTTTTCATTGTGTTGGAATTAGTAGTATTTACTTGTGAAAAACAAATTTACAGAAAGGCAACTGAGTTTAATCTCAAAATTAGTGATTTGATGTCCACGGCGTATTTCAGTCCCAAGGAAATAACTGATGTAAGCTGTTATCTAGGTCTTACGAAATTGATTGGAAATCGAGAATAATTGCAGTGGCAGAATCTTATGTTGTCCTTGACAAACCTGCCGGAACTTCAGTATGTAATTTTTATAACATCTATGATTACACACTCTCTTCTCTAAACAACACACTCATTTGTAAGAAATTTGATATGTAAAACATGTGATAACCATTCCATTAATGGCCAGCCTCTTTTCTGAATATTCACAGGGGCTTCTTATTTATGCAGGTAGGCGGAACCACAGATAACATAGAAGAAAGTTGTGCTACTTTTGCTACCCGTGCTTTGGCACTTAAGGAACCCTTAAAAACTACTCATCAGATTGATAATTGCACTGAAGGATGGTTGGTGATATCCTGGTTATTATCATCTTACTAGTTGGGTGAAACATTATGTTGCAACACTGACTAATCTCTTTATCCATTCCATTTGGCAGTGTTGTCTTTGCGAGGACGAAGGATTACTGCTCTGTTTTTCATGGGAAGATAAGAGTAAGTTTTGGCCATCAACTGGATGTTGGCATTATAGCAGCTTTTGCGCTGTATATCATCTGATTGCTTTGTAATTTTTGACGTCACTCTATTTTTCTCTTTTCTCGTAGCACCTAGAAGATATTTTCAATGCTCTGACACTCTTTTTGTTTTGAAAATTTTCACAATATATGCTCTCCTCTTATTGACTTTATTAGCAAATTTTAATTCATCAATTCATTTATTGCATTACTCGGTCTTTGGTTAGTATTTAAGATTTTTCATTTTGTATCTTTAATATGTTCTCTTTTTGACTTTCTGAAATTTAACTCTTGTTATTATGATATGTTTTTCTTATATTTTTTTTGCTAATGGCAGGAAAAACAGGTAAAAAAGCTTTATCTTGCGCTTGCTGCAGCTCCTGTGCCTCTTGGAGTATTATCTCATTATATGAGGCCTTTGAATATTGCTCCAAGAGTTGTTTCTAAAGGTGCAAACTTTACTTTGGCAATATCTCCTTATGTGAATTGGGGGATCGATTTTAGATCCTTGTCTGCAATCCAATGCCATGGTATTCATTCTTGGAACTTTTTGTATTTTTCAGATTTTATAAAGGGATGGTATCTCTGTGAACTCGAAGTGCTAGAGTGTAAGGAGGTTCCGTGGCCAAGAGCAGCCATTCAGAAAAGCTACTGCATTGAAGACTGTGGGTGGCCCAGAACAGACGTGGCTTATGAATGTAAGATTAACCTCTTGACTGGCAAAACCCATCAGGTACTTGACTTATTTCCCTTCTTTGTGCATGTGTTTTGACCTTCTTTCTATTTGCGCAAGAAAGCTATTTTTTGTTTTCTGAGGTGTATTTGTTTTTGTTATCTAAATTTGGTTTATCGAGTCCAAGATCCCTATCTGAGTAAACTAAGTTCTTATGTAGCCTTTTTATGGCCAACTTCTGATAAGAATTTGATTAACCATGCAGAATGAGTGTAAAATGAAGTGTAGTTGGCTCATTATTTTTCTGTTCCAAGTTATTTAGATCATGTTTTATTATGATGTTTTCATTGATTGTAAATGCTTGGTTAAGTTTCCATTCCTACACTAGGCTTCCTTTGCTGAGGCGACTTTCTATTATTTATGTTACATCCCTCGCAAGAAATTTTCATGTCTACAATTGGGTTGAGAAAACAATGATTTTCACTATTTTCTTATGAATATGATCATTGCATTTTCATCAAATATGTTTGCCTTCTCAACTTGTGAAAGATAATTTGCAAATACCAACACTGAACCTGATCCCAAAACGGTTTTCTTTCCTTTGATGTTGGTGTTATTGGATTCCATTTAAATGTGGGTAATTGGATGCAGATTCGTGCACAATTAGCGGCTATTGGTGCTCCATTGGTGGGTGATTCCATGTACATGCCTGCTTCTATTGCAGAATCGGCAGATCCTACGATCAACCCGTTTGGGAAAAGCATGACATGCATTTGTTCTGAGGATGAGAGAGGAAAGGCTGTTCAGACTTGGATTTCCTGCCATGGGAAAGAACCGAGTGTTGCTATTGGTCTTCAGGCTTGCCAAATATCCTGGGATGATGGGAAATGTTTATATGAGGCTGGGAATCCTTGGTGGAGGACGTAACCGTGAGCATCAGTGAGACCTCAATTGATACATCCCTACATAGCACTGGCGGAGAATTTTTGCTGTTCCTCTTGGTATGAAAGTGTGTTTGAATTGGAAAAATGCAGATCTAGAAGGCAGGCATCAATGGTGATTACTAAATACCAGATTCATAGCGGAAAGTGTTGACATGTTTTGAGTTGGCATTCAACTCATATCTGGAAGTTCTCTTTAGATAAGCTGAATAGTAATTTCTGATTCAGTTTTTTGTCAAAAGGAGAAGCAAAAGGAAATCGGTTTCTAAACTGCAAAAGAAACGGTTAAAAAGAGTCCCAACGACCATAGACTCGTGCAGCCAACCAAACCATGTTACAAGGAATCAAGCTGATGTTACAATTTGAGGGTTGTATTCTTCCATTGCTATTTTATAACTTCAATCTTTGATAATCAATATCCTTCTGACACTTGAGAGCTAACATTTGATGCAAACTCGACTTTTTGAAATAAAGTGGGCACCTAGCTAATTGTCTATAAAACCAGCAAGATTAATGGATCCTTGGTGAACTCTGGCAGAGTCCTCGCAGAATCTACCAACCAATTCAGCCAGAGGAACTACTTGCTCTGGAATGCAGAATGTTTTAGTAATTGTCTCTACATGATACTATGAAATGCCTTGCTAATTCGAATATTATGGTCGACAATAGTTTCAATCTTTAAATGTAAGCTTCTGTATGATAGCTAGCCAGTGCATGATAAGTTCCCTTAATCCCTCTTTCATTGCAACATGGCCTCCGGTTAAGAAATGGGAAGTGGTTTTACCTTGAAAAAAAGAAGGGGTTATCATGCTCTTGTGACTCATTTAAACTATGGGCGTCAAGCTGTGTTTGATGCGCCCAAGGACTGACATGACAAAAGCCTACATAAAAGTTATTTTCCTCTCTGAAAATGAATGCATATATTAATAAAGAGTGTGGCTAGGTCAAGATACTGTGGTTGCATGACGTATATATGGGGTGCATGAACTAACAACTTTTTTTATTTTGCTACCTTGCAGAAACCAAACTTACAAATGATAAAAACCCATAATTTCGAAGATCATAATAGCTTGCTTATATTCCTTAGACAAGATGGTGGTCATCTTCCCCTTACACCAACATTTTCTCTTGTACGCCATTTTAGTTTATAAGATGATCGGTGCTATCTTTTCCACCCAAAGTCGATTGTTCTTGGTCGGTTGGAGATGGCAGTTTTCAACTGATTGGAAAGCGAAGACGGCACCAAGTGTGGTTGGGACGAAGAAGAAGACGGCTGAACACGCTTTCCCATTAAAAATCACGTTAGCGTTTCATCTCTTCCACTTTCGTCTTCTAGCAATGTAACATTCCTCACCTCACTATTTTGCATTTGTCTCACTACCATCCAAAGAATCGCTGCTCTAGGTGCTCTTTAATTGATTGCGTTTGATTTTTCTTGTAATTATATGCACAAAAGTAACTAATATTGGAATATTTAACTTGTGAAAAAATTATAATAGTAAATTACCCCACTTTCTACCCCTTTCATCCTCTTTATTTATAAGGCTTATGGTTGATAATAAATATAACAAATTTCATCCCTCGAAAAAATTTTAAACCATTGATTTGAACAGGATCAGCATAAAAACAAATTTATAGGTATTTATATGTCGTCTATACTGTTATTTTAGCTATTATAAGAAATAAATATTGAACATGTCATGTTAACATGTAACCGTTTTGGGAGCTTCATCTTCAACTGCCATTTCAACTTCCTCTAACCACAAAGCATGGGCCCAACTTCGTTTTCCCCTCCCCACTTTTCTTTATATTTAGTTCTGGTGGTTGGGCACTGTCACAACTTTTGACTCTTTTGCTGATCATTCTATCAATCAATTACATGTCTGCATATAAACCCCTCTGTTCGTTCCTCAAGCTGGGCAACGATCACAGTTTGCCATTTTCTTCCTTTACTAATTCTTGTTACAATCGTTCACTTATTTTCTGATCTATAATGGGTCGTAGCTCTTCTTCACCTAAGGACCAAGGTAATTCTTTACAGCCATCTAATAGAGAAGAATCTCCAGAGGAGAGCAGTTGGACCTATTACTTGGAAGATTTCTCCCAAACCCGTTAGTGCTGGAATTAGATCAGTAGATCAGAAGGAAGATAGTTCATGGAGCCATGGTGGGTCGTCGTCGTTGATATCAGATGCTGCATCTTTGGCTGCTACATGGCATGTAACCAAGAACAAGGAGATGTGGCTTGGACCTAAGAGCAGCTGGAAGAAACTGAGTTTCAAGAAAAGGCGGAGCAGATCAGGTGCTTTTGAAGATGACGATCTACAAGACACTGCTACTTCTCCTGTCAATAGTCCCAAGGTCATCTAAGATTCTCGGCATCTATAGGGATGATATATAATTTTTCTTTGTCAAAATCGGTGACGAGATCAATATTTTGACAACTTGTGTTGCTACCATGATTATCAGATTAGTGAAATGAAGTATTTTGAGGAAAGTACTGATGTGAGCAAAAAAATTGGCGAGTCAGAGCGGCAGGTAATTTGAATATTAAGAATCAGTTCATCAATTTGTTGATTTTAGCTTGATGGCTACGAAATTCAATTCATGTTTGGTTTTGTTTGATTATCAAATGGGTGGCTACATGTTTGGTGGTTGTGTTGTTGCAGGAAAGGACTAGTACTCATCAGGAAGAAGCTGTTTGTTTTAATGAGGTAGCTGGTATTGAAAGCAGTGAGCTAAGAAAAAGGGGCCTTTGTTTGGTTTCAGTGTCTATGCTAACAAATTTGATGTGAACAACAACCAGATAGTGCAAATATACATTGTCTAGCACTTGCAAAGACTGCTTATAAGATACCGAGATACTGCAAAATATGTATTTTATATATGTGGAAATCATGAGCAGTGTAATATGACAATAATCTGTAAATGATCATTGGATTTCTTGTTTTGTCAATCCCTTGTGAACTAAAACACTACAGTGCTTTAAACGAAGAACTTGCTTGCTTTGAAATTAATTGAACAAAAAAATATTTTTACATTAATTTACGTAGAGATCCTGAGCAACACTAATATTTAGCTTGTCTTGATGCTAGAATCACTCTAGAAGTATAATTTGTTGATAATTACTTCGGAAGTTCATGTTAATTAATGATTGAGTGACGAATTGCATGTAATATATATATATATATATTTGTCACGCTACTGCTGTGAACTTTTTCAATATTTATTTAAATGAAAAAAAATCATATTAGGAGCCCTATTCATTGTAAGAGATAATTAATAACAACGATAATCCATCAACCAATTTACACCCATGACATGAAAGCTATGACTGATAAAAAACATACAAAACAAATCATGGGATATATAACATGGGGCCGGCTATTCCATTAAAAAGATAGAAAGAAAATTCTTTGTTTACCACTAAAATTTTCCCAGCTTTTCTTCACCTTTACTCAAAAAAATTGTGATGTAAACATGTAAACCATATTGAAACTATTGGCACACATTCACTATTGCCTTGCTACACAATCATCTTTAAGTAAGTTCCCATGCATCTCCAAATATATATACATAGATGAAAAGCCAAACTAAAATTTATTGGCATTTCACTACCAAGTACCAAGAAATAGCCCAGGTCAAAAAAACCATATAATTATGACCTGTCTCTTATCTTCTATCTGAGGTACGTAAGACACCACATTTACATTTGGTTGTATATTTTCATGCCTTAATGTATACAATATTATTGTCCGCGACAAATGAAGAGTTAATTAATTGTTTGAACGGACTCCCAGTTTATTAATTAGATTTGCATTATATATTGGCAATATATATATATATATATATATATATATATATTCAATCCGAATAATGAAACTCACTTTCGAATGTCCAGCTCCCATGCTTAGCTCAGATTTAGTTTTTGTGACTGCTTAATTAATCAATGGAGGGATTAATTAAGTTAATTACGAGAAATGGTTGAGTACTCTTTTGCTAATCAATCGTGGTGACCAGTAACAGTGGAGTCTTTATTCATGGGTCGGCCATATATGTAATGAATTAAATACACGATAATTGCAGTAGTTACATGCATTACTTTGTGACAGAAACGAAAGAATTAATTGTTTAACAGTAGTTGATAATTGATTAAAAGAGTTAATGTCATCATCTTGTTTGGTTAACTCATAACGAAAATGAAAAACACTATTAAGTTTTAATGCTACGTGCTTAAAGCCAAGAAATGGTTTATGTTAATTTAATGAGAGA